>PHNY01065522.1:8018-28634 GCA_003724115.2 Anethum foeniculum
GAATTTTAGATCTGAAAAAATGAAACTTAACAAAAGATAATCGTTTCACCCTCGAATCTAAGATGTTTCGCTTGAATTCAAGATGAAAGAAAACTCAAGGTCCGATAGTTAGATCTAAAAGCACAAACCAAACAAACTAAATAGGTAAAGATTCATTCTCGAAAGAAAGATTATTGTAATCAACAAAACAAAATAAATTAAAGGGTTTGGGGCTTTCCACCGGACAAACCGATGGAAGCCCCCGAGAAGGAGACTAGTTTTTTAGAGAAGGAGGCTGAGCTTTGCTAGGGTTTTTGAGAGAAGGAGACACCTCTAACTTTTAAAAGTGGTAAAGATTTATAATATAAAAATCCAACTACATCCACTACTTTCCTCCCCTACACCCACTTTATATATAAAATATTAACCGGTCACACCACCTTACCCATTTTTCTTACTTTTTCTCCTTAAATTACACTTTTTCTTAACCTCCGTGCCCAAACCAAATGTATATAAACCAATGGGACGGAGGGAGTATTTTATTATTAAAACACAAAAGTAAGGTTAAAAGGAATAAAGTTAGTGGGATACAAATGGAACAAATTTGTTTTAGTAAAGAAGTACAAGGGTAATGTTGGTATATGCAAAAACTCTAAAAGTTTAGTGTAACACCAAATTTGGTGTAACTTTTGGTGTAATTTTGGTGTAAGGGCATCTCCAACAGGGGTCGCTAAAATGGTTGTCAAACTTTGCCAAGTCAATAAATATATATATATATATATATATATATATATATATTAATTTTTTATTTTATCTCTCCTCCATATCATTTTTGGCAACCTTTTTCTAAAATATACTCCAATAGTTGGCAACTACAAAAGTTGTCAATATAGTCCCTACACTAATATGTCATAAAATGTGAATTTATGAAAATGGGTAAGATTGGATATGCTTTTTGAGCAATAGCATTTAACTAAATGAAGAAGTTGTCAAGTTTTGGTAATCTTGGTAGGCAATATCTGGCAACAATATAACTCGGCAACCAAGAATGCCATGCCACATAAGAATTGGCAATCCCTTGACAACCCCTATTGGAGATGTTCTAAGTTTTAGAGTTGGGTTGGAGAGGAGTTTTACACCAAAATAATATAAAAGTGCATTTATAGAGTTGAGTTGAAGATTGTCTAAGGGCATCAGGTCGCTTTGGCGTTGGGTTTGTGCTATCTACGTTCCTCGTCTTCGAATTCGGGACTGTTGACCGAATTCATCCCGATTCTCAATCAGGGATATTTCTCCTTTCCGATGTTTGTCCCAAACGAGAAACGAAAATTCCCGCAAATAATTAAATTATATTTTAAGTATTTAATTAATATTTTTATAATTTAAATAAAAAATAAATATTTGAATATGAATATTTTTAACTCATAAGATGAATAAAAAATTATAACTTATGAATATATACGAGAAACATACATTTTTTTAATACTTTATATGATATATTATCAATATATTAATATATGAACTTATTATTTTTAATATATTCAAAAAATAAGGTGAGAAATAAAAAACAAAAAATTTTGAAATGAGTTAGGACGGGAAAATACCATATAAATTCACGAATTTTTATACACTTCCCGTCCCGAACATGAAAACACCCCAATTTTCATCCCATCGGCGAGGGGAATGAATAGGGTGAGGTCGGGGTCAGGCAGGTCCCTCCCTAATTTGTTCATTGCTGACATATACATTGACAGACTCAATATTTGTGTATTTCAATCTTTCATATTTGACAATTTTTAATACCCAGCCTCCATTCTAAAAATATGAAAAAGTATATTACTGTTTCAGTTTTCGAATTCGTAGACAAAATGTTCTATGACTGCCTATTATTAATTTCAGAATAATTTCAAATATATAAAAAATAAATTTCTCACAATAATGTGTTTTGAATTCAATAAATTAAACAAAAAGACGTATCGTGCCATTTTAAATCTATAACCCAGATACCATTAAATAATAAATTTTAAAAGTACAAAAAATAAATTTTTCTGAATTAAATTCAAGAATAACAAAAAATTACCATCCCATTTACAAAATAATTTATAAAACTCCTAAACAAGTAAAAACACACAATTTGGTTAACCAACCAAACGCTAATAGCATGGGGTATATCATGAATGACTCATGAGTCATGAGTGTTTTGTTTTAATAAAATAAAGGGCACAATTCTATTCCAGGCGACCTGGGAATCAAAATTACAATCACTGCATTCCTATTCCGCCCCTTTACCCTAACCCCCCAATTCCCTTCGCCTCAGACCAACTGACGAACTGTTTGTGTATGTTTTTTCTTATCTATTTTCTCAATTTCGTAAAATCATGATCCTATAGTCATTCTGTTTTACTTTACGGTTTTTCAACCATGTGCCTATGACGCGTAAATTTATAGTTTTGAACTATTTTGATTGATTATTTTTTAAAGTAGTGGTACACCCTGCATTCACAAAAACTTCGCCGATCAAAATGATATATAGTGTGCCCATAGGCCCATAATAGAAAAACTCTTTACTTTATCGGCATGTAATATACAAATTACTGTGTATTTGTAATTTCTGTGGATGCTACAATTTAGTTAATGTTTTACGAATATGTCACGTTATTTTTGCTCTAGTTGTGATTTTTTAAATTTACGAAATTTATAGAGTTATAATAATTGTTAATGAAAAATGTGTTAGCAATGGCTGGTGCATCAACTGAACAACAAGCTAATAACAATGTGAAAAGAACTAAGGCTCCTAAGCGGAAATGGACCGATAACGAAGACGAGGTGTTGGTTGCTACACTCATGCAGTTATGTGATACCGGATGGAAAAGAAGTAATAATACGTTTAGAAGTGGTTACACTAGTGTTCTCGAGAATGAGCTTAGGTCTAAGCTTCCTGGACACGAATTGAAGGCTAATCCGCATATTGAGTCGAGGCTTAAAACTTTGAAAAAGCATTGTGATGCAATTACGGATATGAAAGGTGTGAGTGGTATTTGTTGGAACAATGAGAATGGTACTATTAGGTGTGAAGATGATCGTGTATGGGAGGATTGGGTGAAGGTATACTTATTTAACGTTTTTTTTGTTATGCGTTAAGTGTGCTTTAATTTGTATGATAGGTTGTGAGTGTTTATGTATTGATTATTGTTTTTGTAGGATCATCCTGATGCAAAAAGTTTGAAAAATAAGCGGTTTCCTCATTATAATGATTTGTGTAGCATATATGGAAAAAACCAAGGGAATGAGAAGGGTAATGGAGCGGATAAAGTGTTGGAGGGTGAAGAGGAGAGTAATGGTCGTGGTCAGCTGATCAGAGGTAATGCTTGTAAAGGAATTGAAATTGCTAATGGTAAAGTTGTTAGGACTGAGTCCGGGGGCAGGAAGATAGTGTGTGAGAAAATAGATAATAATGCTCCGACTTTGCTGGTAGCTGATGGCTCGAATGGAGGATACAAAGGTAGATTGGTGGAAGTGGAGATGAGACATCAAGAGCTTGAGGAGGGAAGAAAGCTTGCAGAGGATGTGATACATGGATATGACGATGTTGAACTTTCATCTGATGATGCTGAAGGGTCTCAAATGAATATCGAAGATGGCTCTTCATCCGGAATAAGAACTAACAGAAAGAGGAGACATAGTGATAGATTATACGATTATCAAGAAGTAGTCAAGATCCTCGAGACCTTCCTCAAGAGGTATGAAGAACAATTTAATCTCTTATGTGGACATGTAGGACAACAAGCAGCAGTGGATAAGGCATCCGCTGAAAAAAGACAAAATTTGAATGGAGAATTGATGAAATTACCAAACCTAAGCTTACAAGCACGGCTTCGAGCAGCTACTAGAATTATCTCTGATCCTCCTAAGCTTGACCTCTTTTACAGTCTTACTGGTGATGATAGAAGAGAGTGGGTGTCAATGTTGCTTGCTGGTATTCTTTGATACAAGGTAGGTAGAGATATTTAGTGGAAACCTTAAATTCTACTTCTACTTGCAGTTAACTTATATGTTATTGGGTTGCTGAGTATTTTCTAAATACTCCTACTTATAATCAACTTATATGTTATTGAGTTCATGACTGGAATGTTACTTGAGTTTGTTTCTACATGAAGAGTAGTTATACCAAAGCGTTTGTTCCCAATACAGTTTTGTTCATGTTGTGATATTAATGCTGAACTGCTTAACTTTCATTGGAGTTCTGTGTGCTATATTAGAATATGTTAAGCTTTATACACAACTTTAGTGAGGAAATCTAAGTTTCTAATTTTCTTACTATGGTAGTATTAGAAACAAAGTACACAAATCTAGTAGATAACCGTCAGAATTTATTAATGTTTGGCTTATGTGGAAAATACATACTAATATAACCACCACTAATTATAAGAGGAGATGCTTAAGACATTCCCAAGTAATTACATCTGCATACTTCTGACATGATGCATTAGTTAGCATCATAGCATCTTTGGTCATCGTCTTCAATCGACTTAAGTTTCCACTCTGCTGACTGGTGGCCGCCATGCATAGGGCTATTGAGCATGCTTGGGTGGCCATAATTATAATTGTTATACTCATGCTCCATTGTCTCTACCTTTGATCCCATGGGACTGTGTGTTGCCCTGTGGTAAGAGCTTCCATATCCAGTGGGCATTCCATGGCTGATATTGCTGCTAGCCCCATGGTAAGAACTTCCAAAGCTGGTAGGGACTCCATGGCGAAAATTGCCGCTAGACCCTTGGTAAGAACTTCCATAGCTGGCTGTCGGCATTCCATGGCTGAAATTGCTGCCAGCGGGAAAAGCTGATGACATGTGCCAGTGTGAGCCATTGCTGTAGAAATCAGTAGCGGTTTGGTGGTATGGGCCATGTCCACCAAAATGAATCCTATGAGAAGAAATGGGGGATGGAGTAGGTCCTATGTACATGCTCGGGCCATGGCCATAGCCTGAAGAGTAGTAACCCTCCTGCGAGTAGTTCTCTTGCTGGTAGCTACCAGGAAAGATCTTTCCTTGTAGAACCATTTTCTGTATTGGGCTTGCATTTTTCTCGCTGATTGTGTGTGCTATTTATAGTGTTACTTTGTAGTTCTTATCAGATATGGTGCATTCCGTGTTCATGGCTAGAAAGTAGCACTAATCAAATCTTTTTTCGTATTCAAACTAGAAGATCACTGGAACCTCATTCCCTTCTTAGCCTTAGGAAAGAATCTACCATCTAGAATGCTCATCTTTAAGGCCTTTAGGGCACCATACATCTCTATCATGTGACATTTATTCCAGAGAATCCATAACTCTTATGTAGCTTTTTATCTATATAACTATCCATGTTATTTTGTCTTACAACTTGTCTTATTTGAATTGTTTGCAGAGGCTAGAGCATGGTCAAGAATCGTCAATCGACAGCATCTTGAAACACTGTAATTATGCTTTTATATCCAGGATCATATATCTACAAATCCTATGTGCCAAGTATTGGTAACTAGTGTCCCAAGATGGTCTGCTTGATTTTAAATGATACATATATAATCCTATATCATCAAACTTTTATCTTAGAATTACATGTTCACCCTCTCCTATGCTTGGCTTAGATCCTAATACTTTCAGAACACTATCTAATGAGATAGATAAACCAGTTTAAAGATCTTTATTTTACTATATTATCAGTTGTTCTTAATGCTAGATTAAGACACCATTTGGTGGATTATATTCTGTTCTCATGTAAATATGCAGTCTCCGGTCTTTTTTCTTTCTTATCTATACTGAAAGTCCAATACTCGCAATATCTTCTAGATGACTACATTGCACCTGAGGACACGTCTACTGAGACTTGCATTACATATAAATATATAATCAGTAAAGACTAAAGAGAACTATATAATATTAGTTATTGTTTTCAGTTTAAGTTCTTAATGGTAGTTTAAGACAACGGGCATGTTTGGGATTTCCTAAAAAATGCAACTTATGACTTAAAGCTGGAAAGTGTCGAGACATGTAAATTATTACTTATAAGTTATTTACATATAACGTATAAGTCCGTGATGTGTTTGGTAAATTATAACTTATAAGTTAAAATTTTATTTTAAAAATTTTAAAATTTGAAAATAATTGATTCATAAATATTAAATTAAAATGGCAAAATTGAAAAACAAAAATATTTGATTTTTTATGATTCTTTGTACTTTTGCACGTATTTTAAAATCCACTGACCATGTATTTAAACTTTTTTGAATATCTTCACATGTCTAATTATTATAATATATATTTTATTAAAAATATATATTCAAAAATACTTATTCAGACATTCTTACTTTTTATAATAAATGTAAATAATAAAATATTAAAAATAAATCAAAANAAGAACCGTGCATCATCAGTTATAAATATACTATATTTAAATGATACTACTAAACAAGTCTACTAACGTGTAAATTACCTCATCAACAATAAACCACAGTATATGATCATTTTCAATTGTCACCAAACAGTCAGAATTATTTTAAAACGAGCTTTATCCATATGAGTTGAGAAAAATGAGACCTCAAACTGGCACAATATTTAGTGGTTGATAATATGTTCTTATGTAATTATATACACAACTTGACAACCTCCTCTTTTTTCCTATATTTTATTAACACCCTTATTTTATGAAAAATTGAAAGAAAAAAAAAAAGTACTAAAATGGAAAGAAGAAAAAACAGCACAAGAACATGTGCACATGTTGAACATCTCAATTCTCAAGGCGTAGCATAATTTAAGTAATGCCGGGGAGGTTATGGGGCCAAGTTAAAAAACATCATCATCATCCCATAAGCTACCTAAAACTTTTGATACTGTATTTATAACCTGCTGAAAATAAAAAGTAAAACTAAAACAAACATTATTAATCTTTAGCTTTCCTTTTGCACGGTCTTTAACTGAGTGGTTTGCTAGCATTACCCCCTTTATAACGGCATCAATCTTGCAAATGCTGAGAATTTTTCCCAAATAACATGACACGACATTTGACATATTTTAATTCGAGCATATATATGCACGCGGGGTCTCATTTAATTATAAGGAATATTATCATTTATATAATTTACACATAAATATTTGGAAAAAAATTGGGTATTACCTAACATTTTCCAAGAAAAAATCTTACACCGCGCCTTTTAGTTATATTTTGAATGAGCTTATGAACCTAATAATTCGAGATCTGCTAAATCAAACCCGAAATTTGGAACCACGTACTATCTCATCACGCTCGACATTCTCGATTATTTATATGTTTGTATTAATTTGATTAAAATTAAAAAAAAAAACCAACAAATATATTTTGAAATTTTCTTTTATGGCAAGCAAACACGCCTGAAAAAATTGACAAATTCAAGAGTAAAGCAAAACTAAACTAGGACTTGACTATTCCTCTTGACATGACAGAATTGGAGAACACATGGCATTAACAAAGACAGGCTTACAAGCTACAACTTGCAAAGCAACTTCATGGTACTCCATATATGTACACTTTAATAATGGGGCATGCATGCTTAATCAGTCACCCCCTTTTATTCGCATTCTCAACTTTATGAATGTATAATTTATATCTGTCCATGTGCTTGCTGGCTTGGCCTCATTGATTTGTATAATAACAAATGTCACAAGCATATAGAAAATGATTAGACAGTAAAAGGAAGTTACCTGAGGAATAAGATAGATAAGAATAGGTCAATATGAATTAATATACACAACCATCTGCATGTATGTATGTGGGGGAGGGGGGGCTGGACTGAAACAGACTGTTGAGGAGGTGATATGTGAAGGAGATGTAAAAAAAAAAAAAGAGGTTCAAAGACACAACTTGGTCTTCTTGATGCAATTACACACTCATGAATCATGATCAATGATAAGATTAATTAACAACAGCCAAAGTACAGATCATGTGAATAGATTAGTCTCAAAATTTCTAGAAACAAAGTGGGCTGTAAATTATTGTCAATTTCGAGGGCGTATTCGAGGTGTCAGGGAAGATTGGGGCTGTAGCAGCAGTCACCCCATAGCAATTCAACCATGCCAATAATCACAAGCTCCAGGTTACACAGTGGAGGGAGGGAGGGGGGAGGTATGCTCATTTCCAAGTCAAAAACCAGCTCTCTTGATGTTATATACAAACAGCACTCCAGAAAATTATAGGACCTTCGAAAGGCTCCCAAAGAATGAAACTTAATGACGAAATGTAGTGTGAAACGATCACATTGCAGTTATCTGTTGATCGGACCAAAAACCCCCTCACAATCATGTTAGCTGCATCTCCAGTTTTTACAAAATGTGGACAACCAAAACTCCTGTGAGAAGATATCAGCCACCGTCTTCTCTTATGCAATTTCCAGGCAAAAGGAACTTATATTTGTCGGCATTCTCCAAAAGATATACTGGAAGATACACAGCAGAGTAGGAATGGGGTATATCACCCATTTTTCCTATGATCTCCTTAAAGGTATACTCTTCAGGAAGCATATCAAATAGGTCTGCACCTTTGCAAATTACTGCCTGAACTCTCTTAGGGTTCAGGAATTTATTAAACCTCACTCTATCAAAATGACTGTATGCTTGCATTTTAAATATAAACTCACTGATACGGCGGAAGCAAAAGCTACAATGCCACCCAGCATCTGCCAAGATGATATCAGACTGGCGATAATGTGCATATCTTGTCTTTCCGCTCTGATATCTGTGAATTGAAGCTCTCCAGCTGTTATTATCCATTAGAAACTCAAAAGAATACAGGTAGTTTTTCAACCGAAGATGGAGTACTGGTGGTATGTCTTCACACCACCTCAATAAATTGATGGTGTGCCTGCTTGGTATCTCATCAACATCAGACATTATTAACAAGTCATCATCTTGAATACCTGCTTTCCTAAGAAGATAATCAAGTGCTAGTCGTTGATAAGCTTCCTCAATAAAAGGGTTATCTCCTTTTCTATTTCTGCCTGGAATTTGCCCATAAGTCAAGCGAGACTCCACAAACTGAAACTCATCTCTATGGCCGGCAAAGACCAGCGGCTTTGCTAATCCAGTAAAAGTTGAGTTCGACTCAAGAAGAACAAACTCTGTTACATAAGGATGCAATTCTTTCCACCGCACAGTAAGCAAATCTACTTCGTTACTAAACAGCACTGCATCAAACACTCGCCTAGGGGTCTCACGCGTGCCCCAACCATGAAGTTTGCACAGGTTACTCATTGTCACATTCTCATGATAATAATGAGGAATCTCATCAAATGGCTTAGGTGGAGACTCCCATAATGGCCGCAAGAAGTATGACACTTTTTGACCGTGCAGATATAAACCAAAGACACATATAGGAATCAATATTAGTAGGAAGACATACATTTTCAAATCTAGACCACGCATAATACAACGTAATCTTGTCATGCTCAAAACACGGCCAGAGTCCTGTCATTAAGAGCATATATATTTTTTAGCAGACTTGAAGAAGAAAAAGAAACGAAAAAGCACAATCAAGTTTACAGGCATATACTTCAGCTAACTGAAAGAATGCCCATTGCTCCCACAAAGAAATCAAGTTTACAAGCATATACTTCAGCTAACTGAAAGAATGCCCACTGCTCCCACAAAGAAAGAAATAACTAAATATTGCAGTTTGGTCAAAAACATTACATATGCAGACCTCTAAACACCATTCAGAAACACCAAAATTTTGCAAATTAGAACTCAACTACCTCAAGCAACAGAACATCTTATAAGCCTTGTTTTCGGAACAAATTAACTAAAATTAACACTTATCCTAAGTTGTTCAAACAAGGTATCAAACTTTCTAATTACGAAAAGACATAGATCAACATTTGAGCATAAAAAAACCTAGATCAAGAAAAAATCACACACACACACACATACAGGTATGTAGATGATAAAGATTGAAGAATCAACCCAAACTTACATACTTCATTCAAACACAAAACTTATACAAAGCCCATTTGAGTAAATTATGTCAGATTTCTTTTTTGACTTGGCCTTGAAAAAACAACACACATAAACCAAGACTTTTACATACTCAAATTCCACGCGTTTTCACATAAATTAAACATATAACAAGAAAAACCCAGATGATAAAAATCAAACATTGTCAAAAATAAACAAATCCCAGCAATGTAATCAATAATCAAAGAACAAATAGATCTATATGTACATAAAGATTGAATCTTTTTCATAAAAGATGAAATCTTTACCTCACCAGAAGCATTCCCACAAAAATCATCAGACTTTTTAGAGCAATAATCAGATCCTCCTTCTGCCATTGTATATATTTTCTCACAAAATCTTGTTAAGCTCCACATGTTTCTTTGAGTTTATGTAAGATAATATATCTATATGTGTATGTATATATATCAAATGTTGAATCAAGAATCAACCCACAAAGCACAAAACAATGGATTAAAACACATAGAATGATGAAGATCTTCAAGTTAACCAATTGGGGTTTTCTATATTTTCTTGAATTTTCTTGAGAAAATATAGATTTAATTTTTATGAAAAATGAGCTGAAAATCAGAAAGGCCTAGATATGTTCCGGGTAATTAGTGAATTGGGAATAGAATGAATGCAGACAGCTAAAAATAAACCCAAGGAGAATAGGAAAGAGCACATGGGTTGAAAAGGAAATGAGAGAAAAATGAATAAAAGAAGAGAAAATTAAAAAGAGGATGAATGTGAAAAGTGTATGTTGAGTGCATGTGTTTATGGCAAGGCAGTTGTACAGACTTCTTGTTGTTGTATACAAAACTGCAAGAGGAAGCCGTTTCTCTTGTCTGCTGGACTGCTGCCCCACTTCTTCGATTTCGAGATTATTTATTTATCGAGATTTAATCGTAATTTATATATAAAATGAAATATTTAGAGTGAGAAAGTGAGAAAGTGGTAGGACCCATTAACTATTTTGGGTAAGTTTTGAAATATAAAGAATTGGATGGGACATCCCAAAAAGGAAATGGTTGGGACAGAGGGAGTATATTTTTATATAGAAGAAAAAAAATTTCAAAAAAATTTATAGAACTATACTTTTTATAAGCCTTAAAATACGTGACAAGTCCTCCATCCCAGCGTAAAGAACCTGGCGGGATGGAGGGATTATGATTTGACGAGATTTTGTAACGCAGCTTGTTATCCATTCAATTCGTATATTATTTTCGCAAATAATTTTTTGATAAGTTTTAAATTATTAAATTATCAAATTAGGCAAGTTTTGGTGAAAGATATTTGAATAAGAATCGAGGGGGGGGGGTAAGAAAAGGAAATTAGTTGAGGGATTTGCGGTAGAAATTTATGTCAGGTGTGTTTGGACTGTGTAAACAGCGCAGCCCATAAAATAGTACGCGTGTAATGAAGCAATGACGGGGCTCAAGACAATTCTGCTACGTGTGTTTTATTTGATGGATGTATCATCATGTATGTTGACAGTTGAGATATAGTATAGCAACGTCTTTTATGTAATTAAATACCACTGCTTTCAAATTAAGTTAAAGTGGGTGATTTTGGTAAGCAGAACACGAGGGATGGCATCTAGTATTGTGGGGGCAGAGGGGTGTTTTTTCTTTCAAAAATGTCGGAGCCTCCGAAACTGTTCTTAAAATCGTTCTCGAATATTGAATTGTTATTATATAATTGGCTATTTTCTCATTAATAATGTGGACTCATCATAGTACCACAAATAAAAATATGTTATGTGTTATTTGAAAATACTTTTGATAACGTTTTTTGGTACGTAGTATTGCTCTTTTTCTTTACAAGCTGATGGCTGATGATTTACTATAGAAATTTAGTGCTTTCTTAGTTTTAGAATTATCTCTTTTGTAAATGTATTAGTTTTATAAAAGTATAAATTATTTTAGACTATTACTCACTATTTATTATACAATTAAGAAGAGTATTTGGACAAAATATTTGTAAATTTGGTATTGGTATTTAGAAATGTGATAAAAATCTATTGTTTATGCTGACTTGTATATTTGTATTGCTAGCATCTTGTTTATGCTGATATATTATACATAGTGTTTTGAGATTTATATGCCGTAACTAATCGACTTGATAAACTTAAAGTCAGTTAAAGTTATTTTTTACAAAAATAGGCTAAGAATTGATAAAATTGGGTTAGCTTATAAAAAATTGAATTAATCAGTCAAAAATCGAGTAATTGATAAAAAAATTTGAAATATATATAGAAATTTAATAGAAAGTAGATAATTGAATAAAATTAAAAAAAAATCGTAAACATGTTTATTTTTTTCAACTATTAAATCACGAATTTTCTTAATTTTTCTCTCAATTACCCCAATTCCAAAGTTAGACCTTAGAGTTATATATACTTTAAAAATGCTATATATTTTATATATATTTATATAAATATTCGATAATTGTATATGCATGCTCAAAATAATAAAATAGTTACATATATAATATTAGTTATATATAAAGAATAATATTAAATTAGTTATAATTAATGACCTAATTAATTATTTCTATTAAATCCCCGTTACGTGCTTAATTCCTTGACGGTATGCATCTTCATCAATTAAGTTCGACTCTGTTTTTTACGACACCTATTATACATGGACTTCTTTTTCTTTTTCTTTTTCTTAATTCAGATGGTAGAATTTATTCGATGATATAGATTGTAGAGTTACATAACTGCATTTAATTACATTATATTTTAGGATATCTTGTAATATATTCCGGGGTCATATCATAAAATCCGAGAAATCTTCAAGATCTCGGTATTCATAAATAAAAATTTGTCAAATTGTGGTATCATCACATATAAATATGCATATCACATATATCTTCCTTTTACATATGACTAAAATTTAAAAGCAGTTATTTCTGTTATATCTCAAACAAATTATTCTTTGTCTTTCTCCCCAAAAAATTAAAATCCTATGATTTTATATGTGTTGTATATACAAAGTTATTAAGTGAAATGACTAAATCAAGTGTTTAGTGTATTAATGGGACACGTGTGTCATGTACATATAGGCTAGCAGAATTACTTTCGGTTAATTTCTAGCATGAATTATGTATGGAAATTATTTTTTTAAATTATGTTTTACTTCACTTTCTTGAAATAATTTCACTAAATATGATTTTTAAAGTTCAATTTTAAATCGCTTCTCTTGAGAATAAAATAAAATAAAAAGTAAATAATTTTTGGAGAAGGTTCAAACATTTTTAAATTATCTTACTTAAATAAAAACTAATTTTTTAATATTATGTAAATGTTAAGAAAAAACAACTTTTATTTAATATTAAAAAATTAATAGTCAATCATAACCAATCTATATAATTAGATACCCATATTAATATTTATTTTTTAAACCTACTTAATTTAATTTAATTTCAAGAAAGTGAAATAAAACATAACTTCAAAACATATGATTTCAATACATAAATCACACAAATGTGTGAGAGCAACAGGAAGTAGTTAAAAGAAACAGAAAGTAATTCATCACTTATACGTACATGACACGTGACCCACTAAAACACTAAACGCTCTCATTTAACCTCACCTAAGCATCTAGTCTAAATGAGGTCAATCTGATATCCCTTATTCTCTTATATTTTATGGAGTCCTTAAATCTATATATATTCTGTAATAAAATTTTATGTAAAATATTATAAAATATATTATTTATTACTCAACTATTTGTATGTTTAAAAACCTACCACTCAGCTAATTATTTTTTATTTTTAGACATTAATTTCATTTATTTTTGATTTTAATCATTCTGTTATGTTTGACTTACTAAGGTAAAAATTAACTATCTAGGGACAAAATTGCTGACATAATTTATAACCCGATTTGCTTTCCCTTATAACCCGTCCCGAATTGTAATAACTCATTTTGAAATATCTTAACATATACATACATTCCGGATTATATTTTTCTCCAAATTAAGAAATTCACAAATTATGGTTCATATATGTTGTACATATCAATGGCTTCGAGTATGTCAATTTCATAATCGATTCTCAAGCTTCATAAGTCGAAGTAGTACGCGGTCATTGTAGAGTTCAAGCACCAATTTGGAGGTCCTCTAAGCCTAAAACAAGGGGTTTAAAATTCTACAGTTGTCCATTCTATAAGGACAAAGATAAGTATTGTAGGTTTTTCTTATGTTATGATAAGGCTCCAGTTGAGATAAAATGTATGGTAACTGGTTCGATTGAAGATCCTGATACGACTGTTTTGGAGAGAAAATTTAAAGTTTTAGAGACTGTCTTGTAATTTTTGAAGACTGAAATTAGCTGTTTGAAGTTGATGTTGCAATCCAAGAATGAAGCGATCTTGTGGAACAAAATCATTATTGTGATTCTATTTATCATGTTGAGTTGTTTAGTTTTTAAAGTTCTTGTTATTTGAATGGTTATATATTGATATAATTTGAATGATTTTTTGTCTTGGGGAATGAAATGCAAGCATCGAAATTTGAAAATGAGTCGTACTAGGTTATTGAGCAAATGGAACATTGAAGATGAGTCTCAATAATCAAGGGTTTTGGGATTGAGAGTCTGGGAGAGGAATGGTCATGTTTGATGACGGTTTTCATCGTGTTTTGTTTTATATGTATTTTGTTTTTTGATCATGTTTATATATTCTGATCTGTCATTTTATATTCTTATTTGTTATTTCAATTATTCAGCAGCCAACTCATGACCATGTGGAGCACGAGCATCTTTTATACGTGGAAGGGGATAATTAACGCCCGTTAATTACTTTTAATGAAATGATTACTTACTAATAGCAGAATTAGTACAGTTCTAATTTTCAGAGGTTTTATTGTTCAGTGGTAGATTTCTAAAAGTGTAAATAGTTTATTGACAAAAAAAATCATTTTCCCTATACAAATATTATTATTTTAATAACAAATTACAAAATCTCATATATTTTACAAATTTAACATACAACATATATATTCTGTAATGTGAACATGTATTTTCTGCAAACTAAACATGTTTTATACAATAATATGTTTTACAATTTTCAACTAGTAAACTACTTTGTAAAATTTTCATTCACTACAAGAAAGCAAGGCTAAATTTGACTGATCAAATATGACTGCGGCTTAATTTGACTGTTGGCAGTCATATTTATGGTCAACTTTAATTTATAACTGGTCAGACTTAAATTTGACCGCCGGTGGTCAAATTCGAAGTCAAACTTTTATTTACAACTAGTCAAGATTTAATTTTGACTAAAGAGAGTTAAATTTATAGTCGATCAAATTTAATCGGTCATATTTATTTTTTAGGCCCAAAAGAAGGAGAGGGAAACTTCCCGCCAAAGGGAACAAAAAATTGAGGGGTTCAAAATTGGCTGAGGGCGGTCAAATTTATATTTGGTCAAATTTACAATAATGGCAATAATATTTTTTACAATAATTTTAATTGCATAATGTACATGAACTCAAGAACACCATAAAAGATAAGAATTTCATAAAATTTAACTCAGTATAGTAGTTCTCGTCAACTTTTGAAAAAAAATGAATGACTTCGGTTTAATCCAACTGCAAAGCAACGAAAGCCCTAGACAGTCTTGTGCATCTGCAAAAAAGAGATCAATTCGTGGACGAGATCAACACTTTTGTCACAAAGTAATTTATAAAAAATGATGTTATCGTGTATCAGTTATTCATATGATCATGAGATGGCTAAAATGTGTCTGGTGCAGATGTCTCACATGCTTTCAAGAGAAAGGTGTAACCGTTGCGGTACAAGTACACAGTCGGGCTTCATTGTTATACGTTAGCTGCAGCAGCAAATCTTGGCGCCGGTGACACAGTAAACATGTACTGAGCATGCCCTTCAGAGTCGAAGTTCTTGTAATTTTTACTACATGACTGATGACTGATGGTAGTATAGTTTATAAGCTACTAATAAATAGTCTTCATTCTTAAATAAATTTAGGTGAATGAGTCGCCAGGCGCTCGTTTCTCTATCTGTCTCTCTCTAACAAATCTCTCTCTCTCTTAAACCCTGGCCTCCAGTAAAGATTTTTGAAGGGGCTTTCATCTAGACCTGGCAATTCGAATAACCGGTTCGGTTTCGGATCGGATCAATTTCGGATCAGATCCACTTTCGGATTATGATATATATAGAGACCGTTCGGATCGGATGTGATTCGGTTCGGGTCCAATTCGGATTAAAATCGGATGAAATTCGGATTAAGATCGGTCAAAATTCGGTTCGGATTAAATTCGGTTCGGATATTTTCGGATCACAAATTATTCATTTTTTCAATTTGTGAGACTTTTAAAATATATATTTTTTTATTAAATGTAATATTTTTAATATAATATAGTGTACTTTTTTAAATAAATACGATTAATAAATATGTTATCGTAAACATAAAATTAGTTTAAGTATAAATTTTTCTTATAAATAGGGAAATTTCGTAATAGCTAATGTATATTAACAATAAGTCATGACTAATTAAACTATAACAACTAAACTAAATACAATTTTATCAATTTTCTAATTCAAATTTATATCGGATTGCATATTTCGGGTCATATTCGGTTCGGATAATATATTATTCTATTTTGATCGGTTCCAAGTTGTTATCGGATATAGTATTTCGGATCATTTTCGGTTAAATTTTCGTTTCGGATAATTTTCGGATCGGTTTAAATTGATTTTTGGATCGTTATCGGATTATATAATTCGGATCTCGGATCGGATATCGGTTCCAAGAATTTCGGTTCGGTTCTTCGGATCCAGACCCATTTTTCCAGGTCTACTTTCATCGGTTTTCACCGGTGATAAGCCCCAATTCCTTTATTTTTTAGTTTTCTTATTCAAGATCCTGTCTTCTTTTTTTAATAAGTTCCCAATTTATTTGGGTTTTTTAGTCTCTTCTTGTGAGAGTTTTGTTAGTCTCTCATTGTGAGAGTTTTGGTTTTGTTTTAGTGTGTTTTGGTGTTTTTCATGGCTGAGGTTATAGATCGGCATGATTTTCATGGATTTGATTTAGAAATCAAGGTTATTATGGGATCGCATCTATGGTCGATTGTTCAGAACAGTCGGATAAAAACAAGAACATACATTCAAATCATCTTCAAATTCAAATCGCTTGGTTGCCTCTCCAACAAAGAAGGATTCAACAGCCGATCTCTTTACACAATTGTGTCAGATTGTGTTTATCTTTTTAAGCACTTTGATAATGTGCTAGTAGAATATGTTCATAGGTCTGCGAATATTGTAAACCATAAGTGTTCCTCATTCTATGCCAGACTTCCAGGAGTGATTTAATGTTGCTCCGGATATTATTTCTGATGTACTGATGATTGATTCGATTTAATATAAGTAAGTACTTTTGTTTTAAAAAAAAAGTTTAGGCGAATGAAAATCGAACTAGTGCAACAAAAACAACAAGCACTTATGGTTATGTTTTTAATAAAAAAAATGTACTTTGGTTTTTTGTTATATTTGTTCTAAGGGTGATTCAGTAAATCTGCATGATACATTTCTGATGAATATTCTGAATTAATAATAAATTTTGAATGAATAATATTGTTTGTACATTTTTTTTTAAAATTTCTTATTGATAATACTATTTTGCCAATTTAAAAATTAAGCCATTTGATAGTTATCAAAAAATTGAGCTTAAATTTCTGAAATAACTAATTAAAAAGTTAAATTTTGTAATATTATAAGTTTATTATATCGATATTTATTCACAAATGTTATATGAATTTTTATCATACATCAATAACAATTATACTTATAAAAAAATAAGATAGTGATATAATTTAAGATTGACCAAAAATATAAAATGTATCAATAATATACAATATTATTTTTATAAAATCTATAATTTTTACATGATTTATCATGTTAAATGAAAAATGAAAGAATAGAAATATGTTAGCAGGGCTTGCTTTTTATAAAACAAACGGTCTTAATCGTTCAAAAGTCATCTATTCTTTTAAGTTCATCTTATTAAGCTATTAACAAATGACCCTAAGAGGTGTTATTAGAGTACTAATGGACTCTTAATTTTTTTCCTAATTTCTCCTTTAATAATTTTCAACACAATACCGCAGAGAGATGAATCCAATTTACAGATCTAACGGATTCAACAGGTCCGAATGAAATGGTTGCTGGACAAACCCAAAGCTCAAATAGAAATTGTGATACAATTTCGTCCAATGGACCAGATAAGTCAGCCCAATGGTTCGCTTAATAAAAGCCCATATAATGGAGGATTAGTTAACTTGAACAAAAAATGAATCTTCATCCTCCACAGTCCTATGCAGGCTGCGGTCCAGCATCTACCCCTTACAATGATTGGGCTAGTTAAACTAGGGGTGGATTCGATCAGTTTATACTACTTGTACTACATATTTTTAGAAGATTGTTTCCTTACCAACTGACCATCTACTTTAATTTGCCTTTTTTTTTTTTTTTCTCTTCTTCTTGATATGTTGTCTTTTGGAAAAGATACACTTATGGTGTGTTCTGATAACTTGATTATGAAATCTCAACTTAGGTGATGAGTAATGTGTACGTAGTGTTGTAGTACATTTACATTAGCTGGCCAGCTGCTCCTTGTTTTTCTTTGTCCACTTAATTTCAACAAAACTATAACTTCGAGAAATTAATCATTAATGTATATTAAAATTGTTAGATATTTTGGATCAACCGATATATATATATATATATATGCAATCAGTACTCGAAACTTATCAAAAGCTAGATATTTTAGATTGACCGATGCAATATGTAATGAACAGTCCTCGAAACTTTTCAAAATCGCTCGAGAGCATTTAGTAAATAATTGAAATCAGTATAAAGATCATTAAAATTATAAAAACATACTTTCTTAGTATGTGACTATAAACAATTAACCCAGTAGAAAAACCGTTTAATCTTTGCTGTAATATAACGTTTAAGTTAAATTAGCTTTGTTTAAGAAAGAATTAACGTTAATGTTGCTAAGAACCAATGATCGAAAACAGTGTCTCAATTCTGACGCATGACGTTACTAAATCAACACGTTTTAATCCCAAGTATAATTAGTTTGTCAATATCTGAATTAACCTAGTTCCATTAGCTTAAGTACTTGATTACTAATGATCTTTCTGTTTCGTTAAAGATGACAAGATCTTCCAGTAATTATTAAAAATTAATAGGACAGCATCCAGCATAATGCATCACTATCAAATATAAATCTTAACCCATTATGTTTATTTGAATCTGCAGTAAATCATATCTTCGACTAGGTATATACCAATATTTTAGTGTATGTTAGTAAACTGATAATAACAAAAATTCAGATTTTCTGCAATTATATATTTACATCATTACTCTAATTATTTAGCTTTATTAGCATGATTGATACAAAGTGAAGAATAAAATAAAAGCTGAAAATTGCGAGAATATAATATACGATGCAGTAAACCGATTTGAACATTTATGTTTTTTCAAGCAGGATATAAGAGCAAACCTTAATAATTATGTAAAATTCAAAATAAACATTAGGCTTTCGAATCAAACCTAATAGTGATGATTAGATTCGGCTCAAATTCAACTTTTTCAAACTCATGTTTCTTACCATGCATAGCTAAGGTCTAAGTTAGTACCAAGTTGAAACGGGAACTGGTCGCATCACAGTCATCATCATGGATATCCATGCGTTGCATGCCAATCTCAATTTGACAAATAACTCTCTTTCACAAGCCTTTTACAATCAACTCTACTTATTTTGAGTTTGCATCCCTGTAATTATTTGCCAAACCCCACCTTTCAATTCATGTTTTTCTAGTTTCACTACTCCACTACTAATTATTTACAGAGATTCAAATGATTGATCTGTATTTTCTCTTCAAACCTCTCTAGCTAATTCTTTTGTAGCTAGCTTCGCAGTTCTCTCAGTTTCTCTCACCGCAATACAGACTTCACACTAGAGTAGTTGAATCCATGTGCCAAACTAGGGGATCAGAGAAAGTCCCGATTCTACAAACTATACAAATTTATAGAAATTTTAATATAAAATTTTGGTAATATATAAAGGAATATGGACCGATCTCCTTAAACATTATTTGGACCCCCCTATCAAAATCCTGGTTCGTTCCTAGTTGAGTTTGTTTTCTCTCTACTTTTATCGGAATCCAACTAAATATTAAATCAAGCCTATACTTCAACGATTTAACTAAAGACGATTTGACATAAAATGCATGATTCATGTACGCCAAATTTCTGTCGAAGTTTAGTCATTAAAAGAAAGCTTTTTTTTTTTTTTTTAATTTCTAATTCTGGTTTCGTCACTGTCAAGTTTGTTTTGTCAAATTCTGGTTCCGCCACTTTCGAGTAGGCATGAGCGTGGTTTGGTGCGGTTTTCCGCTCAAACCGCACCGTAACCACTTAAGTGCTGTTTCAAAAATCGAAAACCAAAACCACACCAAAGAATATTGGTTCGGTTCGATTTTAAAAAGTGCGGTTTCGGTTTTAGTGGTGCGGTTTCGGTTTTGAAACCATTATATAAAAATTTATAGTACTTTTTTTTATTAGCATTCAAGTAATGATAAAACACGATATGAATGATG
>PHNY01065523.1:398-31036 GCA_003724115.2 Anethum foeniculum
GATAACCTATTAATATTAAATCAAACACGATATATCTTCAGAAAACAAATGGAAATAACGCTATAAATTATTGAATCGAAAAGTAAAATATAAAATTTAATTACCTCTTTGAAGGATTTGAAAAGATTGGTAATGGTATGATGCGTAATACTACGGCTGGTTTGTGGAACGCTCATGTTTATGCACTTAATCGCTTTATATAGCCATGCACATGGTGTTTTGGGCTACGTTTTCGGTCTCTTATCCCAAAAATACAGGCCCTTGCGATTTTTAATTTTTGGAATGGATGTGATTCTTTTTCAAGGTTTTTCCAAAAATACGAATTATTTTGTTTTCTTTACAAAAAATTGTTTTTCAAAGCTTTTATTTGTAAAAAATTGTTATTTCAATTTTTTGTAAAAATACAATTTTTCAATCAATAAGTATTGAATGAGCTGTAGCATTCCTTAAATTATATTTTTCTTTATAACTTTTCTAATTTAAATATTAAAAATTAAATTTCCTTTTTCCACATCTGCAATTTTAGGTATGTTAATAATTAGAAAATACAAGTGTCCAAAAATATGTTAATACAAATAAAAATCCGACTTTTTTTTTCTAGAACTCTCCTAATTTATATTAAAAATTAAATTTCCTCTTTCCATGTCTGAACTTTTAGGTATGGTAATGATTATAAAATACAAGTGTCCAAAAATATGTTAAAAAATACAAATACAAATTCAATTTCGAATTCAAAACCTGTTGGGGTTTATAAAATAATTAGATCCAGATCTAAACTCAAATTTAAACTCATATTTATACTCTTTCAAGTTTAAAATTAAATACAAACTTGGACAGTAAGCCGCGCTTCGCGACAGCAATATAATAATATTTTTTTAAAATTATTAAATATAACGATACAACTGCTTTTTAATATATTTTTCGACTATATTTAATATCTATCTACCTATCTAAAGTATCATTAAGCATTCTGACAAAAAAAAAAGTATCATTAAGCATTAATTCATGCACAAGTAACAAATCGCCCTTACAGTGACACCATCCTTGTAATTGAGACAATTTTTTATGGCGAAGCCTCCCAATGGTTGAAATTTCTGATACAAATTCACGCAAACCTTGCCTTGATTCATTTGACACAAAAGGATGCGTTATAAAATCATAAAATCAATTAACTTTAAAATTAACTGATCCATAACATCCTTCGTTCTTCCCGGACAAAAGGCTGCATTCTAAAATCATAAAATCAATGAAGAATTCTAAAATTATAAAATCAATCAAACATAACATAAAGTTAAATACTTAACAAAACAAATAGTGATAAAACTATTATAATATGCAAAATAACGTTAGAAACGCAAGTACTAATGAAAGTAACAAAAATGAATTACTTAAATTTAAATATCAAATACATTTTATAGTTAGTTTCAATAATAAAACGAACCTCTAAAACTAATTGATCCATAGCATCCTCCGTTCTTCCCGGACAAAAGACAATTATAAAATCAATCAACTTTAAGACTAACTGATCCATAACATACTCCGTTCTTCTCGGAAAAAAAGACTACATTCTAAAATCATAAAATCAATCAAACATTCTAAAATCATAAAACCGATCAAACAATAACATATACTTAAAGGATTAACAAAATAAATAGTGACAAAACTATTATAATATGCAAAATAAAGTTTGAAACATAAGTGCTAATGAAAGTAACATAAATATACTACTTAAATTTAAATATCAAATAATACCTTTATAATTAAATAGCATCAATAATAAAACGAACCTCTAAAACTAACTGATGCACAACATCCTTCGTTCTTCATGTGCAAAAGGCTGCACTAAAAAATCATAAAAACAATCAAGCATTCTAAAATTATAAAATCAATCAAATAATAACATACACTTAAAGGCTTAACAAAACAAATTGTGACAAAACTATCATAAATCCAAAATAAAGTTTGAAATACAAGCTCCAATGAAAAATCTAGCTAACAATTTGTTCCTTTTTTTTCAAGCAAAACGATTTACACTTATGTATATATATAAAATTATTTACTTCCTTTTAAAACTATATTTTAGGACTTGACATTTAGGAGAGTATTAAAATAAGAACTTTGACTTGATAAAAAAGTTTTAGCGAATAATAATCTGATAGAGAAATTTTAGGAAAATTATAACATGGTAATTTGAGTTAAGAAGAAATTTAAGAGAAAATGAAGTAAGAAACTTTTGAATACGAAGATAAAGTTTGAAAAAATAATAATATGGTGGATAAATTTTAGAAGAATAATAAGATGATAATTTGAGTTAAGTGGAAAGTTTATTGATATATTCAAGAAATTTTAGAAGAATAATAAGATGGTAATTTGATAACTTGAATTAAGAGGAAAGTTTATTGATATAGTAAAGAAATTTCAGAATAATATAATAAGAAGATAATTTGAGTTAAGATGAAAGTTTAGGAGAATATAAGGTAATTAAAATTTTCTATAATTTTTAATTCAAAAAATTGAGAAAAATTCGAAAAATAGAATGAAGCGATTTGAGAGGCGCCATATAAACGCCACCGTCTTCTCCTTTATATAAGTATATTGATTGATTGATTGATTGATCCAAATTCCAATCAAAATTCAAAATTTCGGATAAAGTAAAATCTAAATTGATCGAAACATTGTCGTAAACCCATTTTATCAAATAATTTTGTCATCCTTAATACGATTCAGGTATTTATTGGATCAGATTGTTTATCATCTTTATTATATCTTCATATAAAGAAAAAAATGAGAGAAATACTTCTTTTTTATTACTTAAATTTTGTAATTGCGTATATTTAATAATCTTATATATATATAAATCAATATTAATCAAAATAATATGTAAATGATTCATATTTAATATTTCTTTTTTATTACTTAAATATTGAAAGTTTTGGTTCAACAATTTTCAGTTTTCGGCAATTTATTAATAATATCATTGTTATTAATAACTAACCAATTACATTTTTGCATTAAAACACCAATTATCTTTTTCAACTAAAACAAGGGCTGCAAAAAATCTGATTAACCGTTATAATTTTTCTCTCTCAAACCCTAATGAGAGTTGGCCACCCCATCTCCTCTAACCCCAACCGTCCTATCTCTTTCTTCTCCCTTTATCCATCTCCATCTCCATCTTCATCCCCTCTCTTCATCTGCACAACACCTCTTCTTTTACTTTAACTTATTTCTTTTCGTATTCGTTAATCTTTCTTCAATAAAAACCCTTTTTTTTGGGTGTTTGTGTGTCTCTCCTTGTGGAGTGGTTGTTTTGTCTCTCCTTTTGGAGTGTTTTATTATGTTTTTGTTTGGTCATGTTTGAGTTTATTCGGATATGTTGAAAAGGATCTTATTGATGTTTTTGGGATCTGGAAAGGCCGTATCGAATCTGGAATGGTGGTGATTATTGCAAAAACTCACATTTTACAACTAAAGATTGTTCATCTTTCTGAACACTAGGCTAAAAATGGTTTTTATGTGATGAGGTCAATTGTGATATTGCTTCTTTCAGAGATGTTGGTACAATTTGGGTCGCTTAGGATGTCTTTGATTTCGTTTTTAGTTTCAAGAATTTTTAAATTCTGTGTGCTAAACGATCAGGAAACAAATTAGCTAATTGTTCTTAGTATATTATTTGTTTTCCAACCTGGTTGTGTTGGCAGTTGGGGCTTCGTCTCGGCTATGTTATATTTTATTTAATGAAAATTGTTTTTCTTTTGTCAAAAAAAAAAAAAAAAAAAAAACTAGGGCTGCAAATGAACAGAGCCGTTCGTGAACAAAACTCGAACTCGGCTCGTTTAAGTCAACTCGGTTCGACTCGTTTTCTTAAACGAGCAGATCTTGAACATGAAAATGAGCTCAGATGAGTAAACGAGCCGATCCGAGTTTTTTGTGTCTTCGGCTCGGACTCGGCTAACTCGACTCGCTCGGATAAAGTGTATATATATTAAAAATAATAACTTTTTACTAATCACTTGTATAAATATTTCAAAAAAATTCCACTAATTTAAGACATATTTTTTTTTTACATATTTTACTTATTATAGAGTAAAGTAGATGAGAGTTTTGAAGTTATCCCGGAGATTTGATAAAGTGAAAGCGTGAACTGAAGTTGCAACAAACAGACATAAACTAAGTAGCTGTACATTAATTAGGGGAAAATGAAAAAGTTATCTCCCGCTTATAAATATTAATAGTTTTAATCTTAGTTACATGTACAATTCTACCTGTGACTTATGTTTGATTTTTTTTTAAAATTTTTTATAGAATAATTAACACAAATTAGAATTTTACATCGTCTCAAAATGATATAGACTAAGAAACAAGTGTAGAGTGTAAGTGTGAGTATATCATTGTTTAATACTAGTATTTGATCTCGATATAACTTGTAAAATTATAAATTATACTTTAAGATTGGTAGATTTAAAAATATATGCGAACTATTAGTAGACAACTCGACTTTGTTCGAACACGGATCGAGTTCGGCTCAGCTCGGTTGTTCTTGAGCAAACTCGAGTTTAGCTCGGGTTCGGCTCGCTTATTAACGAGCCAATCTTGAACATCACTTTCGGCTAGGCTCGACTCGGTTTAAAAAAAAAAACTAAACTCGGCTCGGCTCGGACAGATTTCGGCTCGGCTCTGTTCGTTTGCAGCTCTAACTAAAACATGTTATTTTTTTTTTCCTGGTTAAAACGTCTCATTTTTTAAAAAAATTTCATGCGTAAATCTAATAAATAAAATAAAATAATAATACAATAGTTATTAATAACTAACCTATTAATTTTTTCAATTAAAATACATTACTTTTTTTATTTTTTCTAACCAAACTCTCTTCCTTTACAAAAATAACATTAAAGATTCTATTTAATAAAATAAAAAATAATATTATAATTATTAATAATCAATTAATTGCTCTTTTCAACTAATTTCATTATAAATTCAAATGAAATTAATAAAATAGTATTAAAAGCTTCATTTTAAATTAAAGTAAAAATCATATAATCATAAAAAAAACATATGTGCGTCGCACGAATTTTAAGCTAGTATCATATAAAACATGTTTCTAACTAAAATAAATTAAAAATATTTCCAAAATGAATATTAATAATATTTTTTTTTAATTTTTCTTTCCACCTTTGTCATTCTAAATTTTTTAATAAATATTGAATTATATAGAACTGCCCCTCTCGTTATACATGTTTACTCACATTGAGCCGTTCTTTTGTTGTTCACAAGGCTAATATCATCAAACTAGAACAATGAGCCGCACTTCGCGGAGGCACTAAAGTAATATTTTTTAAAAATTATTAAATATTTATTATTATTATTATTATTATTATTATTATTATTAAAAATGATAGTAAAACATCTTTTTGACTATATTTGATATAAAAATATAAAAGGTTAATTACTTAAATATAAATACCATATAATGTGTTTTACAATTAAATAGCCTGAATAAGAAACAAATATAAAATTAACCGATCCATAACATCCTTAATTCTGCCCGAACAAAAGGCTGCATTCGAATCACAAAGTCAATCTAGCATTCTAAAATCATAAAATCAATCAAACAATAACACATATAGTTAAAGGAGAACCAAGAATGAAGCCAAGATGTAATTCCAGGTGATATGTTTGGAACTGTGTCAGACGTAATTCTACGTAATTCTGAAATAAAAGGGTGAGTTCCTTTATATAGGTGTTGGGACACTTGGTGGGCAAGTCTCTATGCCTAAATGACTTTCAAATACCTAAAAGATAGGATTATATGACTTGGCGTCTACTAATCTAATAGATATAATCTGATTCTGACTTATCTTATCCGCTATAATTTTATAAAAGATTGAGATTTTGTTTCCTTGTAAAATTTTATGATTTGAAGTTGGCCTCTACTAATTTGAATAGATAGTTATTATGACTTATCTTATCAACTATAATTTAGGTAATTTTAGTTTATCTAAGAGATAGAATCTGAATCTAACTTATCTTATTCGCTATTTTTATAAAAGATATGGATTTGTTTTTTTATAGAATTTTATGACTTGGCGTCTACTAATCTAAGAGATATAATAAGATTCTGACTTATCTTATCCACTATCATTTTATAGAAGATAGGAATTTGCTTCCTTATACAATTATATGACTTGGCGTCTATTAATCTAACAGATAGATACTGATTCTTACTTATTTTATCAACTATAATTTAGGTTATTGTAGTTTTTAATATTTTTTAATTCAAAAAATTGAGAAAATTCGAAAAATAGAACGGGACAATCTCAGAGGCGCCACATAAACAACCCCGTTTTCTCCTTTATATAAGTGTGTGTACGTGTGTGTATATATATATATTGATTTAATCATTTGTAAATTTTATAATATAAGAATATTAACATAATAAAAAAGTTTAATTATAAGAATAAGATGATAATTACAAAAAAAGTTTAACATAATAAACAGAATATAAGATGCTAATTCACAGAATGTTTAATATAAGAATATTAACATAATAAAAAAGTTTAATTATAAGAATAAGATGATAATTAAAAAAACGTGTAACATAATAAACAGAATCTAAGATGCTAATTCACAGAAAGTTTAAGATTCGAGTTCTACTCTAAGTATGCCAATTATGTTCGACAAGAATTAGATTATCAAACATAAAAATCTCTATATATACCCATATCATATCCATTATTCCTATAAATTCTCTACTTCTAAATACTCTCACGTCCCGAAACTCTTCTTCAGTCTATTACATATATACTTTACGGTGAATATGGCCGGTGGTGTTGCTATAAGCTCTGGCAATGGGAAAGCTTATCCGGGAAAGCTCACTAAACGTGTTGTGGTAGCATGCATTGTTGCTGCTATGGGTGGTATGATCTTTGGTTACGACCTAGGTGTTTCAGGTATATAACGTACATGATAATTACACCCTCCGTCCTACCCAATTCTTTACATTGCTGACGGGGCTCGATAAAGAAATGAGTGGGACGGAGGGATTGTTTATATATTTTTGTAATGTTTATACTTTTTGTGCATGCTCAAAATGTTTAGAGCCTAATGTATCTGACTCTTTAGGTGGGGTGACCTCGATGGATTCGTTCTTGGAGAAGTTCTTTCCATCTGTATATCGAAAACAAAAGGCCGATGATTCGACTAATCAGTACTGTAAATTTGATAGTCAGATACTGACCATGTTCACGTCATCATTGTACCTAGCAGCTCTGTTATCCTCACTTTTTGTGGCTTCATGGGTCACACGAAGGCTAGGTCGAAAGCTGTCTATGCTTGTTGGTGGTGTACTGTTCTGTGCTGGTGCTGTAATTAATGGCCTTGCTAAGAACATTTCCATGCTTATTGTTGGCAGGATTTTGCTTGGTTTTGGGATCGGATTTGGGAATCAGGTAACCTTGTGTGTTTTTAATTTTACAAGTTAGATTTTGATTAATTCTGTGTGTTTGTTTGGTTTCCAAAGATATTGTTGAGATAATGTCATGTCTTATGTGCTACTAGTATGCGTTGAGTACTTGAGTTGATGAATTTATGTGGCCCGTATAATCAAATTATTAGCCCCTCTGTTTTTGTATGTTTTATTATGCTACTAGTATGGGTTGAGTTCATGAATGTGGCCCGTATAATCAAATTATATTCGTATAGTCTATTTTACCAAGATTGAATGATATCTTAAGAGTTAGTAATGAAAAATTTGAGGTTTATTCTTATTATGTTGTTTTGTAACTACAGGCAGTGCCACTCTACCTCTCCGAAATGGCACCCTATAAGTACAGAGGAGCCCTCAACTTCTGCTTTCAGTTATCAATCACCTTAGGCATTGTTATAGCAAATCTCGTGAACTATTGGTTTGCAAAGATCGAAGGTGGTTGGGGATGGCGTTTGAGTTTAGGAGGAGCGATTGTACCTGCACTGATCATGATAGTTGGATCAGTGTTTCTCCCTGAAACTCCTAACTCATTGATCGAAATGGGGAAGCAAGATCAGGCTAAAGCAGAACTATTGAAAATTCGTGGTGTCGATAACGTTGACGAGGAGTTCAAAGATCTTGTTGCAGCTAGTGAAGCATCTAAGAAAGTGGAGCATCCTTGGAGAAACCTCTTGCAACGAAAGTATAGGCCACACCTTGTAATGGCTATACTTATTCCATTCTTTCAGCAACTCACTGGCATTAATGTTATCATGTTCTATGCCCCGGTTTTGTTTAGAACTATTGGTTTTGGGAGTAGCGCGTCTCTTACATCTGCTGTCATCACCGGTGTAGTAAATGCGATTGCAACTTTGGTGGCTATATATGTTGTTGATAAGTTCGGACGGAAAGTTCTTTTCTATGGAGGAGGTATTCAGATGATTTTATGCCAGGTATAGATATTCAATCCAATAAATGCTGCTAATTTTCTATATATTGTGGATTTAGAAATTAGACTTCCCATGTTTTCTGAAATACAAGCTCTAACTTTGTTGTGTATGTAAATTTTTGGACAGATTATTGTTGCAGTTCTCATTGGCATAAAATTTGGAACATCCGGCAACAGTGAAAATTTATCCAAGGGGTATGCCAGTGCTATTGTGGTTTTTATATGCGTATATGTTGCTGGATTTGCGTGGTCTTGGGGGCCTCTCGGATGGTTAGTACCAAGTGAGATTTTCCCACTCGAAATCCGATCGGCTGCACAGAGTATCACAGTTTCAGTGAACATGTTTTTCACATTTCTCATTGCTCAACTCTTCTTGATGATGCTCTGCCGGATGAAATTTGGCCTTTTCTTGTTCTTTGCATTCTTCGTCGTAGTAATGACTGCGTTCGTGCGCTACTTGTTGCCAGAGACTAAAGGTATTCATATCGAAGATATGGCAATGGTATGGAAGTCGCATGAATTCTGGCAAAGGTTCATGAACGATGATGGCGATAATGAGAAGCCCGAAAAATGCTCCCCGTGAGCAAATTTTATTTTATGCCGAGTTGTTAGTTATTTTATGTTTGTAGTGAAACATTTGTAGGTAGCCGCAGTGCAGTGGATTTAATTTTTAAGATTGCAATTCTAAAGACTTATTTTGTAACGGTTATAATCTTGGCAAGTTTTATTTTATACGAAATATTCAGAGTCTCTTCTGAGAGTTGCAGATCGTTGATCATCTCGCAAAAGCAAGTACTCTTCATCAACTGATGAAGATGAAGACTTCTGACATAAAGCAATATAAGTAAAGGTGTTACAATAAGATTTGAAACCCCAATGAGTGAATCATGGAGGCCATATTCCACTTGATATTAAATTTACCAATCAAATAACAGTTAAAAAAACAGCTGGTTTACTAAGAAAGGCCTAATTAAATGACGAGTAATGTTTCTAAAAAGGAATTACATGGTATTTTGGATGATCCATACGGCTTGTATCAAATATGACACGGTGGTGAAGATCGCAAGAGCTCATCTTTCACGACATAAAATTGTTCATGTTTTGGGGTCATTTGGGTTACAGATGCTGCTGCTTATGTGAAGGTCAATTGCGAGGCTACTATGTTCACCAACTGATGTAGGTTGGATTGCTCGAGATTTGATTGTAATACTTTTTGGATTAAAGAATTTAAATATTCTATGTGTTAAGCGATTTGAAAACAAATCGGATATATGTTTAGCTCATTTTTTTGTTTCTTAATCAGGTTGTAATTGACGGTTCGAGTGTTTGTCTCGGCTGGGTTTCAGTTATTTATTAAATTCTCCGCTTTTCATCAAAAAAAATGATGAGTAATTCGTTGGTTTTGCTGAAAAATAGATGTGACTTCTATTTTTCAAGAAAGAAAAACATCATAATTAAGAGGCTTGTCTTTAACATTTACTTCCTAAACTCTTTCGTCTAATAATAATTTCAAAAGAAATAGCTATAAACATTTGGTAGAGCGCATAATGAAAGATCGAAAGTACAAGTACTTTCAGCATGATAATCAAAACATACATGATTAAAAACATGAAAAATTCACTTAAATATATAATGCCCGCAAAAGGCATATTGTATGTCTACGTCTAAATAAACTTGTATAAACCGCAGAAGACATATTGTACGTCTACGTCTAAATAAACTTGAATAAAGGATAAAAGAATCATGCTATGTTGCTCACAAATATTTCAGAAAATAATGTGTATGCTAAGTCTCATTATTTATTTAATGAAAACAACATTAAAATACTTGGTTCAGGTTGTCTCGTGTACATGAGAAGCGAGTTCATACGCCCTTTGATCCGAGTCGAGTCTAAAAAGAACGCGACACTAAATCAGTATAGAAATTATGTAAATGGCTTACTTTAGCCTATATAAATTTAATTTGTACAATATTATGTTAACTAATTTTTATGTTGTTACATATATTTTTTCTCAATTTCTTTTATTAAAAAATTTATATATGTAATTTTTTTTAAAAAGTTATAAAACTGCTGCGAAGCGTGGCTTATTCGAATAATTTAAACTTTCACTCATCTTAAAATATGTCTATAAAAATCGAAAGGTGTAAAGTCCACTGACGTTTTAATCCTATTCTGGCCCAGAATCAGAACTTGGGCCCAAGAAAATTTTGTTGTGTGGATTTTGGACTACAATTTTAGGCTTCTTTGATAGAAACCGGGGAGATTACTCAGAATTATTAAATTTGTTTATATATTTTTTCTAAATTAATTAGTTCTAGAGAAATTAATAAAAATATTACTTTTTTTATTTTTTTTGCGATTTTACTATTTATAAAAAAAAATTGTAAGAAAACGGTTTACAGCTACATATGCAACTTCATTTACCTTTTTTAAAAAATAACTGAATTTTTTTTTGTTGTATTCGAGGTTGCATTTGAGGTTATATGGAGTTGCAAACTGTATTTTTGCAAATAAAAACTTTGAAAAAATGGATTTTTGTAAAGAAAATTTAAAAAATTTGTATTTTTGAAAAAAGCACTTAGTTCTACGTATTTTCTGAGTTAGGTAAGATTTAAGACGAATAGACAATGGAGAATTTTTATATAAATAAATAAATTGTTTTATATTTAATCTAATAATATTTTTGAATTATACCATATTATTACCAAAACATGTCATTTTTCTCTTAACCATATGCTAATTATATTAAGAGTATGTTTTATATTCTTTTTTTCCTTTCTGCCAAGTAAAAAGTTAAAAAGAAAAATACTTTGTCGAACTTAAATTATATTAGGGGTGTACGCGGTTCGAATCGGATCGATTTTGGGGTAAAAGTCGAACCAAACCGTGAAGAGCGATTTTAGAAAAAATTTCATCCGAAACCGCATTTACGGTTGCGATTAACCGCATCAATTGCGATTGCGAAGTTGCGTTTATTGTGGTTCTGTTTGCGGCTCAACCACTTAATATACAATATTATGAATCACAAAAAAAAAATATTAATAAATTTAAGTTCCAGTTGCTTAATAAGTTAACATTTAAAGATATAAAATACAAAGTGTTCGGTTAATGAGTAAAAACTAATATAAATTGCAGGACTCCTTCAAACTCCGGTGATCGGCTATCCTAATGTTCCCAAGACTACTAATAAAAAAAATGTAGTGTAACGCAGCTAGAGTTTGAGACTTGAGACTCTCAAGTCTCAAATAAAAAAAATGTAGTGTAACGCAGCGAGAGTTTGAGACTTGAGAGTTTGAAGGAGTCCTGCAATCAAGTTGAGAGGGTAGGTAATTGACTAATTAAACTTGAAGTATTGGATTTGGTTTAAGTCATAATAAAAGTAGTGTTAGTTTATTAGTCTTATAATATTAAATAATAAAAAAATTAACAAAATAAATGTGTTTATTTATTAGGTTATATACTATAAAATATATTTTAGTATAAATATATATTTGGCGGTTTACGGTTGCGATTTTGCGATTTTCTAAAATATAAAATCGCATCCACACTGTAAATAAGCGATTAATAAATTTTCATCCGCAACCAACCCGCGTTTCACGATTATCCGCAAAATACGGTTCAGTTACGAGCGGTGTGAGCGGTTCGTCTGCTCCGTATGATTTATTGAGTATTTGATAAGGTTGTATCTTAGTTATGTGGGCCTACAGGCCCAAAATGCATGCTGGGGCAGTAGGCATAATCTTATGTTATTAAGGTATGAATTTTTTTTAAAAAAGATTGTAATGTTAACTTCATATAGATTATAGTAATTTTTTAAGTGATATTAAAAAATTATCGACTTTGTAAGTTTGATTATTTGAAAGACAAAACAATTGTTATGCATCTTGATATTGAAATAGGACTTCAGATATCAAAAGGAGTACACGGTCATTTTAATCGTATTTGGGCCTCAAAATCAGAACTTGGGCCCAGAAAATGTTGTTGCGTGGATTTGACTACAATTTTGCGCTTCTTTGCCGGAGCAGTTACTTAAAATGTTGAACTTTTTCCAATTTTTTAATTAATTAATTGTACCTACTTAGGGAGTTAGGTAAGAATTAATTATACCATTTTTTTTATTAACGATTCTAGGGTCCAAAAAACGTTCCAAGATTCTTAGTTGTTATTGTATGATTAATTATTTTCTGATAAATGATATTAATTCCTTGTGCACTCCATGAATAAAATTACGCTATGTATTACTTTAAAGTATTTTTTGAAACTATTTTCGAATATATAACACTACTCAATGATATTGAACGACATAATTGAAAAGATAAGAGCGAGCAAAATTTTTTTCCTGTTTCATGGATTCGATTCTCTATGACCTTGATTTCAGACGAGTTAGGTAAGAATTAATTATACCATTAAAATGTTATTTTTTTATTAACGATTCCAGGGTCCAAAATAAGTATTCCAAAAATCGTTCCAAGATTCTTAATTGTTACTGTATAATTGATTATTTTCTCATAAATAATATTGATCGCTTATGCACTCCATGAATAAAATTACACTATGTATCACCGTGAAATATTTTTTGAAACAATTTTTGAAAATATAACATTATTCAATAATATCAATCGACATGATTAAAAAGATAAGAGCGAGCAAAATTTTTCTCCTGTTTCATGAATTCAATTCCCGATAATCTAGATTTCAAACATTTTGTGAAAATTTTGTACCAAATTTTACGTATGAAGCATTTTCCTTCACATTCACACGAGTAAGGTGGACAACAGGAAATCGCTGTTATAATCCTATTTATGCGCCTACCGATCTTTACATTTCTTTTGGAACAATATCTACTCTTACTCACTTTAGTCTGGTTCTTTTGACTTTTTCTCCTTTTTTTTTCCTTTTTTTTCTGAATTATAAATATATATATAACTTTTATTCCAAATTAATTATTTTAAATATAATGCACCAGTACAATCATAGCATGCTGTTTGAGTGGCATATTTTATTATTTAAAGAGATTCTATTTTGGTGTTTTACTTCTAGTATCTTAATTTTTTATATTCTTTTTTGCCTGTCTAGCAAGTAATAAGTAAAAAAATAGGAAAAAAATTCACATACACAAAGTATTTATTCCTAGAAGAAAATGTCTTTCATATTTAGCATATATTCACCCTCTCACAAAAAATAAAAATTTAACCAAGTTTTTACGTTTTTTCTGAAACGCGTTATTTAATTAACTTCTTCTGTCTCAAATTATTCGTCCAATTCAATTTTTAACGTAAATTAAACATAATGTTTCATTTACTATTTTTAAAAATTTAAAAGTGCTAAATTAAATTTTGTAAGTTTGAAGTGTTATATTACATGTATTTTATCTGTGTGTTTTAGTTTCCCAAGATTATAAACCCCATACTGCCACCTAGGGAATACCGAAAAAATCTCAGTAACCTTGGAGCTATATCTCCATGGAGAAAAATCAAGAAACCATGAAGAAGAAAAACATGTCCATTAAAATTGTGTCTAGCAGAAGTACTGGAGGTCTTGCAGGAATAATTTTGTTAGGTGGTGCACTGGTTACTGCTGCTCTTGTTTCGACATTTGCATTTAAAGTAAAACAAAAATTTAACAAGCCTTCTAAGGTGGTGAAGGAAGATTCTGATAAATTTTTAGCAGATGAAGGTCTTTCTTTTCTTGTTCCGGATTCTTTGTCACCTCGACTTGATCATCGTCCCAGGTTCGAGATTTGATTTTCTGTGCGTACTTGTTATGTTAGAGTTTGTAGTTCTCTTATAATTTCTGATGTTGTTTGTAGTTACTTTACATGTTTTGATTGTTGCAGCAATGGAACTGGAAATGAATTTGTCTCGGGGGAAACTGCGATTTTGGTAAATTCGGAGTTTTTGTTATGTTATATTGTTCATTGTTTAGCTATTTGACTACTTGCGGTGTTAGGAGAATGACTATTTGCGTGACAATACAAGATGTTTCGATGCTTATATTTGAATTAAAGAGAAAATCACTAGGAGCCCGTTTTTGGGGAAAGTATTCAATCTTGGCGTCAAATTGAATATTTGAGAAAATTATTGGTATCGCGTGAATTCATGATCATGTAACATGTGTGCTGAATTACACTAGTCCAATTTTTATTTGAAGTTTTTATGTTAAATATGCAGGATGAGACTAGGCAAGTTAATGGTGAAAAAGATGAAGAGTTTGATGTTCTGAACAAAGCAAGGGAAGGTCTCTTGTGTGATGAATCTGTTACTGGTATGGAGGAGATTCCGGTTCTAGTTGCTGAAGGTCCGCTACTTCTGGAACCAGATGAAATGAAAAATAATGACCTATTAGAAGAAAATGCAGTACTGATTAAAGTTGATGAAAATATCATGATGGCTGATTCTGTTAAGTTAGGTGTTGTTGACGATGATCTACACAATCTGCTTGAAGAAGATGAAGTAAGTGATGATACTGGAAGGGATATTTACGGAAATAATAAACAAGTGGCTGATCAAGTAGATGTGATGAAACGTATGCTTGCTGAAAAATGTAAAGAAACTACAGAGGTTATGATTGAAAGAGAGGAAGTACTTGTTGAGGTATTTCAGTCTAAGCAACTAGGAAATGATTATGACTATCATAAGCTCGTGGATGAATGTGATGGAAACAGACAGATTCTGGTCGAGAAAAGGGAAGGATTGGTTAAAGTAGCTGTGGTGGATAAGATCAGAGCAGATGACAACCTATCTGAAGGAGGGGAAGAATCTGATGATGATGTAGGGGATACAATAGAGAAAGGTGAAGTATTGGTAGGAGATGTTGCTGCAAATCGGATACAATTGAGTGAAAAATTAGAGTCCACTACCATGTCTGGAGATCAAGATATTCTTTACTCTGATGGTACCATAATTCACAAACATGAAATTGGAACTTGTGGCATAAAGAAGACAGATTTGTTGTTGCCAAAGATGGACAGTTCATCATTGCTCAAACCTGCAGATAGTGACCATGTTGAGGACCTGTTAGTCATTGAAGAGACGAAGATATTGGAAGGGGATGAAGAAAATGAGACAGAAGATAGTATTGAAGTTGAAGAGAGTGGACAAACACATTTGGTGAAAGCAAATGATGATAACAAGATTTGCAGAGAAATTACCAATGATAAATCTGAGGATGCCGATGAGATTGGAGTAAAAACTGATCAACAAATACAACCTTGTGAGGAATACCAAAAGAGCCACATCGACGAGGATCAGAAGTATATTTCTGTGGAGTCTTCACCTGATATTAATTCATTTCAGTGTAATGGTTGCGAAGAACAAGAATTCTCCTTCCCGCTACTTGACAGCCCGCCTTATATTAATTTTGGGAACTTGATCAAGAATGACTCTTCAAAGACAGCTCTACACGTGGATGTCAAGATATTAGTTCAATCAGCAAAGAATGATGAAATGAAGAGATTTAGTGAAGGTAGTGAGAATGATGCTGTGGAAGGGGAAGAAACACTGGAGACAGGTCTTGTGGATATTGGTCAGCAAATAGAATCAAGTGAAGAATACAATTTTAATAATGGCAGCAAAGATGGTGAGGAAGCACTTGAGATGATACAAACAGAGAACTTTGAATTAGAAAAAATTCAGCAATCACCATTACAAGAAGATAGCTATTACGGTGATGATGATAATAGAGAAGAAGAAATTAATGGAGACTCTGTCAATGAAGATGAAGAAGAAAACAGTGACAGTGACGTGGAAGACAGTGTTGATGGAAGTTCAGAAACAACAGGAGACTCCTCCCTGGACTCTAATGCTGAGGCAGTTGAGCCAGTTCAGGAATTTTCAGAGAAAGTAAAAGATAGAGTACAAGCCAATAACCACAACTATATGGAAACTGAAAGCGTAGACAGCAATGTCAACTTCAACAAATGTAAGCTAGAAGAAGAGGACAAAGACAATTTCGACATGGAATTTAGCAACAAGTTCACAGCAGAGATCACAACACTGAGACAGCCAACAAATTTTTTCAGCCTGAAATTTTTGTTTTTGTCATTGGTGGTGCCTTTTCTACTCGTACTTTGGCTTTTCTCATCTCAAATAAGCTTTCCTGGTTTATCCATTCCCCTCTCCAATGAATAGTTCTTTGGTTTCTATTAGATTTGAGGAAAATGAGCTATGATATGTGTATAATTGATTTGAGCTAAATCAATATTACAACCAGACTCTTAAGTCTTATCTATAAATGTTCTTGCTGGTTTAAGCATGAAGCTGAATACAGTTGTCTTTATTTGAACCAAAATTTTTAACTATAGACGTCTCTCTCATCTCAATGATATTTATTATCTATTGCCGGAAAAATGATGGTCGTAAAGCATTCAGAACAAGTTTAAGTGTTTGCAGGCATTCGCTATATTCATTTCATCATAAATTGTTAACGGCCATTTATTTGCTCATGCATCTGAGCTAATAATAACGAGCTGGCTTACAAAAAATTACAACGACTGTATAAACTTGTCAAAAGAAACCAAAGGAATGATAAGGGTGATAACTACTCACCATATAAAAGTATTTCCCACGTCCCTTTTGATGTGTATAGAGGAAAGCTAGAGATATAGCAGTTGCTCTCTGGTGGTACTAATCAACTCCAATAAACAATGCTAACATCTTTCAAGCTTCAAGCACATTACTTTAATTAGTGCTACATGCACTTACCAGAACTTTAGATTGATGAATGGATAAATGTCCTATGAAGATTTGTAAATTCTCGCTCTGATAATTATTAGGAACTATCTTAAAAAGTTCACTGTTATCTTCAAAATCTCCTCCCATCATCTTAATTGCACCAAATTATCCTACTGCGTTATTAACCTTCACAATTTCTCTGGAGGTGGCACTCAGAGATTCTCTACCTGCACAACTAATCAATTTCTACCTATGCAGATTTTGGCCTTCCATGTTGTGCTTTGTCTAGCGTAATTAGATGATGATTTACATGTTGATTAATGAATATATGATGTGGCAATCTACAATATACGTGTATCGTCTTTCAAGTTAAGCTATGAAAACATAGAATTACAAACTTAGTGATTATTTAAAGGGAGACAATTGTGCAACACAAGTTCTTCACCATAACTAACCAAAACCAAAAATCACCAAGTGTAACAATTTATTTTAAATAGCTCCAGCCTGACCAAATTTGTTTTGGCATCACTTCTTAACTTCTGTAGCATCATTTCCATGAGTTCTACTCGTAAACACTGATCACGTGCCATTGACATAAATTGTAATGTTCTACCATAGATTATAGATATCCAACTTATATTCATCAACAAATTATGTTTTGTGTAGTTTTTTTTGTCTTCTGCAATACGTTGATTCGAAAAGTTGAAAATATCATAGGATTCTATGACATCCAAACTAGAATATATGTCCGTTCAGTTTATGTCTTTTTGGCAATTGCAGTATAATTTTTAGTCACAATGGGACAAAACCTGCATTTAGGCTCACATAGTCACATTCTTCTTGAGACTCAATCATATGATTGAGTTTGTGGAAGATAACAAGAGTGTGTGATATGTGTACAACTTTTTATGCTTAACGGTCAATTAACAAGGTCCCCCCTCAGGCTTCAACGGTAGTTAAAGTAGTAACAAACGTTTAAGTATAACTTCACATGTTTTGTAATTATCCCACAGCCACTTTTTTCTCATTTCTTTTGTCTGCTACTCTCTATTTGGAGTGCCATTTTCTTGTTCAGTTTAAAACTTTGTATTAATATATGAATATAAAAAAAAATTTAGGGACATGTTTCCCAGCTAGCGTTGAATGGGATACAGCTGCCGTAATATTTCATTGCATGTTTCACTGCGGCTGCCGCAATGAAACATTACGGCAGCTGTATACCATTCAACATTGGCGGGGAACAATTCTTTTTTTTTTTTTTTTTAAACCAAACAAGACTTTGAGATATATGTATCAGCCATCTTAAGCACTCCTGTAAACATGCATACTTTATGTGTGGATATGTGTGTGTTTACCTACTACTAGTTCATCAGGGTCTTTAAGTGGAAAAATTTTCCTGATTAGTTCAGGTCTTCAAGATTAGAAGCACAACTTATGAACTGCTCCTTTTAAGCTATTTCCGAGATATTCGGAAAAGTTTAAAAAAAAATAAATCTGTACTACTATTTCACTGGTTGTCAAAATACAATGAAACACAACCATTGCAGTGAAGACAAGATAGTAAAAAGCTACATATGCTTGGACTTTCTTGTAGATAAGAATGACATATTCATAAACCACAGTTTTTGGCACAAAAGTCACAGTTATAAAAGCTCCCTTTAATTCACACATTGATATGAGAAGATAGAAATCAGTAAATCACTATTACAGGTTGGTAAAGATAATGTGAAAATAACCAGCTAATAATCTATGCTTGTCTATGTAAAAATATTATACTCCACATACATAGGCTCAGACAACGCGTATGTATTGTTTTGACAACTGCGCCATCAGGTTCTGGGCTCGAGCATTTCTTTAGTTCATCTTTTGTCCCCCAACAACCGATAACTTAACTCCTATTTCTACAACTACTAAGATAAAATATGCAAATAACAGTTTAAAGAACAGCACTTCTTGTAAATTGTAGAAGGTTCATACTACTAAAGTTGACCAAAAGAGTGAGCAAGATAAGCCAGTGATCCAACAAGAGGTGCATTTATATAAGTAGCTGGCTCGGATTGGAAGTAGTCTGACCGTTGATCTAGGAATCGATCTCTTCTATCTGGACCACCGACGACAGCACCAATCAAGATGTTAGGATTAGGGGACTGGGATTTCATCACACTGAATCCCGCGGTGCATTGGATCTTGGATGGGTGTGAGGCAATGGAGGGCAAAGATGATCCCCTATGGTGTATCCTTTGCGGGTACCTTGGACCATAACCCACCATATAAGACATCTTCATTGGATTGTCACCTAGAAGATAGTCCACCTGTTTATCCACAATTACAATAAATATAGTATCAGTATCAGGCCATGCTATAATTGTAAAGGGAATATATAACAAGGCACAAATTAATTTTGTAGACTGGTGGGGGTCTTGAGCCATGTGAGTTTGGGACTTTAAAGATAACATACAGATATTGTGACTTTTACTGGTAACTGGATACAAAATCATCTCTATACATATGATCGGCAACGAGAAAAATAAATGCAATAGCTAAATGATGATGAGCCGTATCAGTCCACCATAAACTTTGTGTTTGTGGATGAAATCCCCACTATAGTCTTAGAAAAAAATTGAGAATTGATGCATTAGATTTTTTAAGTGCAAGGGAAGGGGGGAGCGATTGTTTTACCTGTTGTTTTGCAAGGGTTCGAAGCTTCTTAGGGGTAACAATGGATCCCGCACAAGTAACCACCTTCTTCGCATTGGTCAAGTACTTTGCATAAGTTACTAGGAGGAAAGAAGTCGAAGTAACATACTGCATATTAGTATCAGCCATCTTAAACAAAAGTCCACCTGTTCATGTTTACACCAACACTTTATTATTAGCACTCTACATTCAAAATACGAGAATTATGGATATGTATGCAAATGTCTATCATATACTACTATTTATACACAAAAAGAGTAAAAAGGGACCTGGAGTGTACTGGGACTGAGGAACTAGGGAACAGATAAAATTATCGGCATGGCCTTTGTAATCTTGGAGGGACCGAACCTTCTGGACCAGAAATGCCTGATAATGGAAATTAAAGAATCAAAGGTTAATTTACACAATTTTGGATCATGGATGAATGTATTAAGGGCTTGATTTTACCGCCCCAAACTAGAAATTTAGTCATTAAAGGTAGCAATTTGACCTTGGAGAGAAGAATTCTTGCGCCAACGTGCTTGTTATCCCACCCAAATGTATTGTCACCTTCATTAGCTCCTAAAGTTTGTCCATTTACTTGAATGTAGCGAAGGTACATTGGGTTTCTTGTGGCCTTGTGCAGCCACGCCGCACCCCACAATAACTCATCCTATGCATAAATTGTATACACCAACAATGAGTTCTAATAAATCGTATATACCAACAACGTGCTCTCTACGATAATGAACACCATATGCAATTTTTATTCATTCCGAAAGGGTGGAATTTATTACCTCATATCCAGAAAAATCACAGTAAAAGGGGCAAACCCATTTTCTCAATGTACTGCTGTAGACACCTCTGTATTTATTAGCAAATGCAAAAACCTGTGACAGATTTCAATTTTGTTTAGCCTAATCTGCATTTGTTTCAATAGCACTTTCAATTTCTTAAAAGTTCAAAGTAAATTAGTAAATTACCCTAATAGCCCTTGTGGCAAGAAGCTTAGAATAAGTCCTGTCAGTCCTCCTAAAGACCAAAGAAGCAGCAGCAAGAGCAGCTGCAGTTTCAGCTGCTACTTCTGTACCAGGGTTATTTTTGTCAATCTTCACAACTGTTCTTAAAGTGTCCATATCTTCTGGTCTCTCCCAACAAGCATGGTCTTTATTTGCATCACCCACCTACAGTAACCCAAACACACACATTCACATCTAAATCTTGACTAAAACCAAAACCAAACCCTACCAAGTATGTCACACTCGAAAACACTGTCTAAGGAGGGTAAAATGTACTTCTCTACGAAAACCCAACTAAAATTAAAAAAAATAAAAATAAAAATTCAAGTGTGAATCATAAAATATTGTATCAAGTCCATTGAAAATGAACAAATATCTGATAAATTCACAGGAGAGAGAGAGAAAGAGAGAGAGATTATGTAAACCTGAACATAAATGGTGTCTGGATGGGCAGTGGCTTTGAGAAGATAATCAGTAGCCCACCTAATAGCTTCTTTAGCATTCTGTAACTCACTTTTCATCAACCCACCAAACTCAATTACACTCCATGAAAGCATAGTTGTAGTAAAAGCCATTGGAAACCCAAACTTCACATTATCCCCTGCATCGTAATACCCTCCCACTAAATCAACCTGCATTGTCAAATCCCACCAATATCTCATTTTTTCCCATATCAAGAACCCAAAAATAAATTAATTTACTCACACAGAAAGAGTGAGAGAGAGAGAGGGGGAGAGGGAGGGAGAGAAAGAAAAAGAGAGAGAGACAGAGAGAGGGAGAGAGAGAGGGAGGGGAGAGGGGGGGAGAGAGATGGGAGAGAGACAGAGAGAGGGAGAGAGGGAGGAAGAGAAAGAGAGAGGGGGAGAGAGAGAGAGAGGGAGAGGGAAAGAGAGNGTCTTTTCTCCAAGTGACTCTTTGATTAGGAGGGAGCTTACCTGACCTTTGTCCTTCAAAGTAAAGTATGGATTTAGTAAGGGCATCTTTGTAATTATGTGAGGCATATCTCCGGTGGGGTTGGTGGTGGAAATGGGCGGCAGAGACGGTAGCATTGTCGAGAAATGAAAAGAAAGTGAAGTGAAACAGAGCAAGAAGAAACAGAGATGAAGTAAAAACAGAGAGAGACATTTTCTTTTTCTTTTTTGTGAGAGAGAGAGAGAGAGAGAGAGAGAGAGAGAGGTTTTAGGACAGGAACTAACCAATCAGAACAAACAAGGCTGCAGGGGTTGCAGATATAGCAGAGGGTTTGTATTCTTGGGTTGTTTAAGGGCTTGTTTGGTCTACTCTGCTTTACTTTAGTGTTAGATAAAGCTGTTTCTTGAAATCTGCAAGTATAAATTTATTTAAGTTTAATATAAAGTATTATTTATTACAAATAAAAGGTAAAGGAATAAAGATCATTTCTAAATTCCTTTTGGGTCAATTGAACATCATTGTTGTCCCCAATCTTTCACTCTCTAAATTTTTAAAAAAAAATTAAAAAAATCATTTCCCTTTTGTAAGGAACAAAAAAAAAGCTAAAAAATGGAGTAGTAAAGAAGTTAGTTGTACCTCTATATCCAAAATTTTTGAAAAAATTTAAAGAAAATACAAAATGTATAAATTTTTATTTTTTTGTTCTATCCTATTTTCGGGAACACAGATTTATTAAACCAAGCCAAACGAAACATATTCATATACTACTTAGAGCGGAGTTTGGGAGCTAAGATATACGTAAAATTCTTCTTTTCTATTAATTTTCTAATTATAAATTTTGATAGATTTTGCATGCCCTTCAATTGGTAAAAATAATACAAACTCAGCAATTATGCTTAGCATGAAGACCTTTTTTTTTTTTTTCAAAAAAAGACCATTTATTTATTTACTCCCTCCGTCCCGGTAGGATGTATACGTTCACTGTTTGCACGCATTTTGAGACTCGTATAAAATGTAGTTCTATAATTTTTTTTTGAATTTTTTTTTTTCTGAATAAAAGTTTAAACATTAAACTTTTATTCAGAAAAAAAATTTTCAAAAAAAAATTATAGAATTATACTTTAAATTAGTCATAAAAAACATATCAAAAAGTAACGTATAAAATTCAATGGGACAGACAGTACAAGTGGTAGTATTTCGGTAACGGTTAGTCTGTGACTTTTGGTTGCCCAATTTATTGATGGAATTTATGTCGGTTACATTGACCGACCTGCAACAATTTAATTACAGGCTTCTGGACTGGGCCTTTGAGTGTGCGTTGTTTGATTCTGTTTTGATTAATGGATGAGCCCATTACTCGACTGGGTTTAGAGAAATACATTCATCCTCTTTAAAGCCCATATACATTTTATAAAAAGCCCATTAAGTACCCTCTCTTCATTAGAGTTATAATCGGTTAATTATCATTTCGCGAAAAATTTCCGTAAATAAGTAAAATCTTAAAAAACAAAAAAGAAAACCAAGTTGGAGATATAATGACATCGACCTGCATTCATTTTAGTTTTTAATATTAAATTATCCGCAAAAATATATTGTCGATAATTCTTGTTGTTAATTTTTGGGTGTTGACCATATGGTATATGGGAATGAATTAATATCCAAAATAGCATAATTAGTTAAAATGGCTCTAAATAACACTATAAAACGGGGATGAAGTGATGTTTTGCAAGACGCTAAACCGTCTAGCGTTGCAACATCTTAATTCACCAAAACGTTAGATTATCTAACGTTTTTGGTATTCACTTTTTTTTTTTTTTTGTCTTTTTTCTTTTTTCTTTTACTTTAAAACGTCAGATAAACTTGTGTGTTGGTCTAAACATTACTTTAAATAGTGCTTTGAACATTTTTTTTTAATATTTCTAAAATTCAAATAAAAAATTGTTAAACACTAAAATAATAAAAATATAAAATTTTTATTTTTTAATATTTTTGAAACCCAAATGCGGAATTATTGAACCCTAAAATAATAAAATTTGTTTCAGTTTTTTTTAAAATATATTTCTAAAACTCAAATGGGAATCGTTGAACCCTAAAATAAAAAAATTGTTATGTTAGAGTTTGGTTCCTGGCCCTAAACCCTAGATTAAATTAGGGTTTAGCCTCTAGGGTTTATGGCCACTAAACCCTAAATTAGTGTATTTTTTATTAATTTATTTTTAAATATTTCTAAAATCCAAAAGGAGATTGGTAAAACTTAAAATGTTAAAAATTGTTAAATTAGTTGTGTTTATTATTCTATTTCTTAAATATTTTTAAAACCCAAAAGGAAATTATTGAACCCTAAAAAATTAAAAATGGTTAAATTAGGGTACACCCTTAAATTTTAAAAATATTAATTTAAGGAATCCGGATCCTTCCATTTAATAACTAATTTTAATATCAAAACACTTATTCCATGCCCTTTATGTGCATTGTCAAAGTACACTTGCAACTTGTATGCAACAAAAATATACCAGTGGCAAAAATTAGCTAAAACCCAACTTTCTCTCCACTGGCACATCTTAATTCAAACTCCTGTATCTTTGCGCCATCAGTTTTAACTCTACAATTTGTAAGCAGTTTTATACAGAAGTGCTAATTCAGTCATTGAGTTCAAATTGGAGTAGTTATACGGGAGGTAACACCACAGAGCAGATTGGATCATGAGATTTAAATCCGGTTAATGGAAATGACAATGAGGTCTAATACATTTTTGTATTGAAATCTCATTCTCATTTCCGTTAACCAAGTTGAAATCTCATGATCTAAACGGAAACTACATTTGTCGATCCAGAGTCAAAACCATCAGCTGCGTAAGTCTTTTTTTATCAACGTATATGTGCTGGACTTAACTAGACTCGCATTAAGTTTCTTATTACATGCTTTAAACATGTAATTAGTTTTACACACATACATGATATGTGTTAGGAAATTAGAAGAGAAATAGGTTAATTATATTTAGTAGCTCATTGTTTAAAAGTGTAAAATTGTCTACCAAAACTACTAACCTGTTTCTGTCCCGGTCTTGTATTTTGACTACCACTTGCTAAGTCTCACTTTGCATGTCTGCTTGACTGCTGCAAGTACACAATTTCTTTTTAAAAAAACTATAAGAAGTAAAATGCATGCATGGACGGAGTTCTCGATTCTCATCATATTTCCTAGAAGGTCTGGGTCCCTTACAAACGATTTTATAATCATTCGTCCGCTATAATTTTTCGCGAATAGGTTTAATACTAAAAGCTTTTTTGAATCTAGGAGTCACATCGTCTATCCGCGCTTAATTCACCCCTCCTAGGTTATTTCTTATCCGCGAACAGTTATAGCGAACAGATGCTTAGTAAAAATCGCTTAACAAACAATCGAGAGAACAGCTTCCTTATTAGAAATGTAATATGAACAGCTTCTAAATTTCCTCCAAAGAAACGTTGATATTTACGATAATTTTGTCAATAAATTTATCGAATTTAACTCGATTTAATAAGAAACATAATCAAACTCGAATCCGACAGAGGCTGTACGCTCTACATACATATATCCTGTACGAGCCTTCTGTTTTTAGAGATCCCTGCAACTGTGCAAGCTGACTTGTATGTCAAGACTTTAAGACCCAGCCTGCCTTCTTAACCTTTTCAAGCATCAATGACGATACTTGAGATTCAGCCCTTCGTCACTTAGATTTGTCAAAAAAAAAAAAACCTTCTTCTGGGATAGTAAGCATAATTTTAGTAAGTTCCGATCCAATGAATTAACCATGTTATGAAAAAGATAATTAGACAATGACAGTAGGAGGACTATCCAGTACTCTGATACTAGGAATAAGCATCAGTACATCATTGATAACCAAACTTTATCCATTCTTCGTATTTTTACATAGTTTCGATAGTATAATCTCTATTGTTGTGTATGAGTCTATCCTCTAACCTACCATTCGCAGAACCAAGTTGGAGCTGACTCGGTTCCAGAACCGACTAATCTTCCAAATTAATAAATATTAACGTTTATTCCTAGCAAATTTGATGATTAGTGATAGAAGACCCAAACCCTACTTTACGAGTGAGATACACCGGATATATATGGTTTGGTGAGTATTTAGTTAGTACTAGTTGTACCTCAAGACAAGAAATTCTAGTTCCGCAGTTGATTAATGTCACAAAGAGTGTTCGGTTTAGCTTTTTTTTAAAAATATGTACTGGTTTTGGAAAAAAGTACCTCTGAGAAGCCCAAAACCAGAAACAAACATCCCCATAATATTAAATGTTGACAGCGGAGATTAGGGGTGTAATCGAGCTGAGCCGAGTCGAACACTACCAGGCTCGACTCGAGCTCGATTAAAAAAGCTCGGGCTCGAGTTCGACCGAGCCTTTAATTTCAAGCTCAAAGCTCGGCTTGTAATAAGTTTGATAGGCTCTAGTTCGGCTTGAAAGTTCGAATTGATTTCACCAAATATAAAAAAAGCTCGAAATATAATCGGTTCGGCTCGAGTTCGATTCGATTAAATATATAATATATAAAAATAATATTAAATATTTGTATAAAAATATATTTATAATAAAAAAATTAAAAATAAATAGAGGCTCGATAAGGCTCGCGAACCTTACGAGCCGAGTAATTTGAAGCTCGAGCTCGGCTCGGTAAAGAATTCGAAGAGCTCGAGCTCGAGCTCGGCTCGATTATTACCGAGCCGAATTCGAATATTTTACGAGCCGAGCTCGAATAGCTCACGAACGGGTTTGACTCGTTTACACCCCTTGCGGAGATTACAGTACATTTATCAAAACAGATTTTCCAAACTAAGTGTACTATAAATAGACAGGCTGAACTGAACTTAAGTACACCACAGACATTCCTTTAGCACTTACAAAACACCTTATTTGGTATTTCTCCAGCATATTTATATTCAAAACTGTACAATGATTTCTAAACCTCTGTTTCTCTTTACGTTGTTAATCATCTTTTCACTTTCATTTCTATTATTCCCCTGCACAGCTGAAGTAACTTTCCCTTCCAGCCCCATATGTGGTACCATCCCAAATCATCCCTTTTGTAGAACTTCTCCTATACATTACCATAATCACCGCACTAGTATCTATGAAAACGGGAGGCTTTCGATTCTTAACTCGATAGCTGCTACACATAAACTCATGTCACTGATAAACAAATATCTCCAGCACTCTTCTTCTTTAAAACCAGGTGCCATTTTGGCTCTTCAAGATTGTCATTCTCTCGTAGCTCTCAACGAGGATTTTCTCATGACTTCTCTACTTGCTATCAACAAAAGTAGAACCCTGTCCTTAATACGAGCTGACGATGTAGAAACCCTTCTCTGTGCCATTCTAACCAACACACAAACTTGTTTAGATGGACTTAAGGAATTAGCTTCTTCTTGGTTCCGTGCAAACAATGACATTTCCAGCCTTGTTGCGAAGGACATTAAGCTTTATAGTCTTTCTTTGGACCTGTTCATCAAAGGGTGGATACCCGAAAGGAAAGTTCTGCCATCTGAACCTCCTAAAAATAGTTCAGCATCTAAAGGTGGCACGTTATATTGGGAAAAGTTCGCTAATGTTACAGTCAGTAAAGACGGAACCAGAAACTTCACCACTATCAGTGAAGCTGTGGCCTCGGCTCCAGAAAAATCTGAGGCTACTGCTGGATACTATGTGATATATGTGCTTGCTGGAATCTACGAAGAATATGTGTCCATATCCAAGAACAAACAATATTTGATGATCGTCGGGGATGGTATTAATCAGACAGTAATAACCGGCAGCCATAGTGTTGGTGATGGCTGGAGCACTTTCAATTCATCAACATTGGGTAAGAAATTTAATTCTTTTTTCATTTCTGAGTGCAAACAGTACTAGATGGTTAAAACTTATTCAGGTCAACAAATGCATCCTATGTTCCGAACATAATTAATTTAAAACGTTATACAAATAAATACTAATATCTGTATTCCCGTCATTTTCAGAACAACTTAATCAAATTAAGTTTTATCTTTTCAGAGCCATAGCCAAAATATGGAAACGTAATACTCCGTGGCCAAGAATGTATAGTTTGATTTATGTTTTTTCTGATATATAGTAAAGTAGATATATGGGTACCAATAATGTCAAGAAAATAGGAGTCCATAATCAATATATGACATCGAGTTCTATGCTAACATGTATTTAATGCAGCTGTAGTTGGGAAAGGATTTGTTGGGGTCAACATTACAGTTAGAAATACTGCAGGAGCAGCGAAGCACCAGGCAGTGGCTCTGCGAAATAGTGCAGATTTATCAACATTTTACAGCTGCAGTTTTGAAGGCTACCAAGATACTTTATATGTCCACTCACTAAGACAGTTCTATAGAGATTGTGACATCTATGGCACGGTTGACTTCATATTTGGTAACGCGGCTGTTGTGTTGCAAAACTGCAACATATATCCGCGCCTGCCTCTAGCTAAACAGTTCAATGCCATTACAGCTCAGGGAAGGACTGATCCAAATCAAAACACTGGAATATCTATACAATATTGCACTATTAGACCTGCGGATGATTTGGCTAGTAGCGATGGGACTACACACACGTATCTGGGGAGGCCTTGGAAAGAGTATTCTAGGACAATTTACATGCACACATTTATGGACAGCTTCATTCATCCAGATGGTTGGCGCGAATGGTCTGGGGATTTTGCCCTGCATACGAGTTACTATGCTGAATTTAATAACACGGGGCCGGGATCAGGGATCAGAGGGAGAGTAACATGGCCTGGATTTCACATAATTAGCTCCTCAGAAGCAGCTAATTTTACAGTAAGCAACTTTATTTTAGGGGATGAATGGATACCTAAAACTGGTACCCCGTACTAGTCCTCAGTAACTTATGTCACATTTTAACGAGGGACGAGATCAATATCGAGCAATAAAGCTGCTAACTGCAGATGAATTCGAGCTCAAAAAAATAAATCAGTTGGGGCATGCTTCATTGTGTTTGTATATGTAGTAGGACTGCTTGTGTTAATTGTGAATCTATATTAGCCATTGTAATCATAATCAAAGAAAATGACAAATCAGAGTAACAAGTCTTTTTTCAAATGAATATAAACTAAAATGTTTTGTCAAATGTTTATTATTACAAGCAAAAAATGACAGATACAAATAATAAAAATGTATCAGAACTATCCTTATGGGCTACAAAATGCCATAACTTATTTGCAGTATATACCTCATTTTCGAAATCATTTGAAGAAGTTATATACGAAGCAGAAATTTATTTTTTTACCAGTAACACCGCGATTTAATTACTTAACTAGTAGAAAACAGAAGTGTATACCAGAAGTTATACAAGAAATATAGTCAGAGACAATGGTAAGATTAGTTCTTGTCTTCTCGAGTACATACATGCATGGGCATATGAAGTCCACGATTAGGCACGTCGGGATTAAACTAACAACTATACTAAAATCATCATTAACAACCAAATCTTAATTAGTGTAGGTGGAAATCTCCATTATAGAATATGATGTGAATCAGAAACTCTCAATGCATGTACAATCAACAACTTCATTTATATAATCAAAGATGATTATAGAAAATTAATCTATTAAAACTCGGTATCAGAACATTCCTCTGCGTTTAATAAGAAAACAAACTTAGATTAGATAGATTTCATATAGAGCTATGTTTTGTCATACTTCAGTTTAAAGTTGAAAATATCCCTGTCGCAATATCAACAAACAGCATGCATTCAGATACTCTTAAAATAAGTACGCAACACAACAACTGCAGGCAACAATAATGCTTGTTCCAGTTCTCTGTTCTCAACTGATTAGGTATCCATTGCACACGTTTATGATTCCTCGAAATATATTTAACTTCACTACGTTCCAAGGTTACTCTTCTACTATAAATATGGACTTAGGTAGCACTTCATAATCATTCAATTCACTCTTGTATTCAGAACAATATCTTATCTGAATAACCATGGCTTTTAAGTTCTTTTCGAAAATTTCTCTAGTTCTGTTTCTTGTAGTTGCGGTTTCATTTCTGTGTTTTTCATCCACGGCTAAGAGTATTTCTTCCTCGAACTCTATTTGCGATTCCACCCCGTATCCTTCCTCGTGTATCTCCTCTCTTCCAACAAATTACAACACTACCAAAGCCAATGTCTACCATTTTTGTCAATTCTCCATTCGTAAATCCATGTCAAATGCTCGCAAATTTAAGTTGTTGATCGAAAAATATCAGAGATCATCTGCAGCTTTATCGACTGGGGTACTACGGGCTCTTGAAGATTGCCATCTACTTGCTGACCTTAATATGGATTTTCTTACGAGTTCCTTGCAGTCAGTAAGCACCAAAGGTTTATCTTCTTCTGAAGCAGAAGATGTACAAACCCTACTCAGTTCCATTTTAACTAACACACAAACTTGTTTGGATGGCCTTCAAGAAACAGCTTCAACTTGGAACCAGAAAAATGGTATCTCCGCGCCTCTTGCAAATGACAATAAACTTTTCAGTGTATCTTTATCGCTATTCAATAAAGGTTGGGGTCATAAGATGAATGAAGGACCATCTAATCGTTCTAAGACACAGCAAGCTGGATTCAAACATAGCCCATTGCCCTTAAAAGTATCGAGTAAAAACAAAACACTTTCTGAGAGACTTGGCAGGAGAAAGCTTCTTCAAACAGATGATGGTGCAGATGAGATTCCAATAAGTGACCTTGTGATTGTTAGTAAAGATGGAAGCGGGAACTTCACCACAATCAATGAGGCAGTGGCCATGGCTCCGAATAACTCACTAGCTAGTGATGGATATTTCCTGATATATGTTGTTGCTGGGGTTTACGAAGAATATATTACTATTCCTAAAAACAAGAAGTACTTGATGATGATCGGTGATGGCATTAATCAG
>PHNY01065535.1:19504-30824 GCA_003724115.2 Anethum foeniculum
ACTGAAGGTTGTAAGTATGGTACAAGGAAAGTTGTAAAGAATGTCCGGGCAGTTAGAAAAGATTTGAATCAAGTTGCAGATGTGGCATCATTAGATAAATTGTTGAAGTTGTTGAAATTGTTGTAGTTGGAAATGCTTCATCTATGGTTGTATCTAAAGTTAATTTAGAAGATACAAAGATTGATGACAATTTATTCTTTAGCTTGCACGTAAGGTTGTCAACTTTGATTTGGATAGTGAAAATAATGATGTATGGGACAGTACTTTTGAGAAAACAAATCATGTTTATATGAGAGATGCTGGAGTAGTAAATTTCTATTTCATGTCTTTATATTAGTTGTTTTAACTGTCATATATTAAATTTTTTTTTGTGTTGTAGTGTTAATGCACTTTGTATTGTTTCTCTATTTTAATTTTGATTTGAAGTCCCAGAAAAATATTATTTCAATGTTTGTTGAAATTTCAAAATATGATGATATAAAATCCAAAATTAGTGAGAATCAAGATATTTTTTTCGGCTAATTATATCTTGTATCCCATCTGGTTTCCTGAGCAGAAGCATTGACTTGTCATTTTAAGCCTAATGCTAAGGAGATACGCATATGCAGTATGTTGTCCTACGTTTTCCTGTTAACGAAGTTGAAATTATTATCGAGAATGCTCTGCTGCTGTTCTCTAAGCTCTACCTCACTATTTGTTTCTTACTAATTTTTCCACAAGGACTTACATCTACTTTTCTGCTAAATATAATCTGGATAAGTCAAAGAATGATTATTTTATATCGATTTTGTCAAATTCTTATCCTCGAATAACATGAATGTGAGAGTGTTTATATAATAAGTAATATATTGTTATTGTTTTCAAGTAATTTATTAGTTTATGTTCTTTTATTTTAATGAGTTCTATTTGTCTTATTTCAAATTTGCAGAGTACTTTGTTACAGATAAGGCTTTTCCAAGAGTTTCTTTTGATGTTGATCAAAATCATAGATCGAGAATCGAGTATTTATTTTATTCATATGGAATTGGAAAGAAAATTTATGATTACGAGAGTGAGGTTGAAAAAATTGATGATGATCAATATGAAAGTCTTTTTCTAGAAAAGACTTCACCAAAAAGGGCAACGGTTGGAAACCTATAAACAAGAAAAAGAAAGTCTATAGAAGAATTTCCAGGGAAGAAAAAGATATCAAAGGATTTGAAAAAAGCAAGAAGCAGCGAATGCTTACATTGAGATTGATTCGTAGAAGTGACAATAACTTAAACTTTGAAATGTATAGATCTACAACAAAGAAGAAAAGAAAACCGACAAAAGACTTTCAATGGAAGAGAAAGATGGCGACGGGTTCGAGAAAAATAAGGAGATGAAAAATTACATTGAGATCTTGTAATTTGAAGTGTTTATGTACTCATGTTTAATTTGTAGTCTGTTAAACTTTAACATATTCTCAGAAATATTACATTTACGTTTTGAATTTGCAAGAAATATTGAAGAAGCATCAATATCATTTGGCTTTATGATTTTAATGTTGTAATTTTTAGTAGCATTTGATATTGATTTTAGTTACAATTTATTGTTTTTAGTTTTGAACTTAATTTCTTTATAAAAAATCCCTTCATGTTAATAAATTAACTTACTTTAGGAATTGACTTATTTTTAACTTTAGAAATATGACTATTATATGTATGTTGAACTTGGGGTTGCCATAGTGGTTATAAGGTGTTAGTAAGTTGGTTTAGGGGTTCCAATAAAGATTCCATTACTGATTGCATTTTGGTTTGAAAATATTAATTTTGTTGGCTTAAGGTTGCAGTAAGTCTAAGTTGCATAATTAGTTTATAGTAGTTACAAATAATGTTTAATAATTAGATTTATGTTTTTGTTTATAGTGATTTAGTGAAAGTATTCAGAAATATGACTAATTATATTGTAGGGGTTTCATTTTTGGTTAAAACTATTTCAGTATGTTGCATAAGGGGTTAAAAACAGGGTAAGTTATATAATTATTTTATATGCAATTAATATATAAAAGGTTTCATGTCAAAAAAAAGTATATAAGAGGTTTCAATTAGGGGTAATTTGTATAAGAGTGAGTAGTAATGTTGCATTTTAGGTTGTATTGGTGGTTGAATCTAGTTGACTATGTTGTATAAAGGGTTACAATTAAGTGTAAATTGCATAATTGATTTCTAGTCATTGCAACTAGTATATAAGATTTAGTTTTTATATCTTTACTTTGAATTTCGGGATTTAGGGTTTGGCTTTTAGGGTTTATGTTTTAGAGTTTAGGGGTTATGTTTTAGGATTTAGGTTGAGTACTAGTAATGTTGCATTTTGGGTTGCATAATTTGTTCTAGTTGACTATGTTGCATAAGGGATTGCATTAAAGATGACAATTAATTATGAGTCGCATAATTGATTTCTAGTGGTTGCAATTAATATATAATATTTATGTTTTATCTCTTTACTTTAGATTCTAGGTTTAGGTTTGGTTTTAAGGGTTTAGATTTTAGGTTTGGGGTTTAGGTATATATGTTGCATTTTGGGTTACATTGATGGTCGATTGTGGTTGAATATTTTGCATAAGGGGTTACAATTAAGTGTAAATTGTACAAGGGGTTGCGTAAGGGTTAAAATTACTATATAAGATTTAATGTTATCTCTTTACTTTAGAGTTTAGGTTAATATTTTAGGGTTTAGGGTTTGGGCTTAAGGGTTTAGTATTTTTGATTTAGCTTTTAGAATTTAATCATGAATGGGTAATTAAAACTTGATTTTAAGGTTAAAATTTAAGATTCTGATTTTGGCGTTTGGGTTTTGAATTAAAGGGTTGCAAGAAGTTCCATATATGGTTTAATGAATTTGCATATAAGGTTGAATATAGTTGCACATCTGGTTAGATTTAGTTTCAAAGTTGTTTTAATGTTCAACTTGATTTTAGTCAATAATTTTCTTTTGAATTTTAAGAATATTCACTTTTTAATGTTTTAGGGTTCAATAGTTTCATTTTGAGTTTAGAAATATTTTGGATTGGATATAATTTAATTTAATATATTGCATTTTTGGTTGAATATAGTTGTATTGCAAAGTAAATTAAGTTGCATTAAACTAAAAATAATTTAAAATAAATAGTCAAATATTTTCTCAAACATAAAATTGAAAAGCTTTCACAATTGTACTCCAAATCAATTTCAAATCCAAGTGGTGTAGGGAAAATCTGACTCATAAACAACTAATTATCAATCATTAGATTTCTGCAAGTCCTCCCATTATAGCTCCCTTTTCTTAAGCTCTGTGTAAATGAACAGTTGTTGATCATCATCAATTGTGAACGGAGGATATGCATCTTTTACTTGATATTGAATCAATAGTGATGTTGATTGTGATTGCAATTTCAGTTGATTGCATATCGTACAGACGAAGTTAGCATAATCACAATTGTTTGGAAGAACCAAATTAAAAAATTTAAAGTTTTGTAAGTTGTATTTCCATCCAAGAAGCACCATGTTATATAGAACTGGAATATTATACATTCCTAAAATCGAAATATGTAACCAAAAAATATGTTACGTGACATAAACTAAAATATGTGGCCAAACTTTTATAAACTAGCTTCTAAATACATAATATGATTATATACATGAATCACAACAGAATTTTTTTTTTAAAAAAATAGAGGTAGGCGTGCTTTTTGCAACCATACAGTAAGCTACAAATTTGACTGATTTTTTTATTAATTATGCAACCTAGCAATCAAAATACAGAACATGCCTCCAGTAGTGAAATATAGGAGTATTACATAATTTTTAATCTATGTGCAACCTAATTACTAAACGTATTACGTGGTTGGACTTGTCTATTGCAACTGAAAAGTAGTAAAGCAAATCTATATGTGCCTTCTACAACCATGGACCATTTTGACATATTGTTAAAGAGTTCTGCAATTTAAAAAGTGAATGCATTGTCTGACTCGTCAAAATGAAAGGAGTTTATGCTAATCTTGTCATAACCATAAACTCATGCAGTATTTTGACTTAATTTTTAACAATCCCGCAAGCTAGCAAGCCAATACATTACATGATCTGACACGTCTTTTGCAACCTGATTCACGTAAAATTAAAGGACGTCTACATGAGATTGTCGCAACCATAAACTCATGCAATATTTTGATTTTTTTTTTAAAATTCTACAAGCTAGCAAACCAATATATTACATGATATGACATGTCTTTTGCAACCTCTCGTAAAATGAAAAAATATATCTAAAATATTAAAAAAAGTTTAAATTATGACGAACTTGTAACTCCGTAACCTCTTTTGCAACTAATAACAATCAAAATTATTATAAGTTAATCACTCAAACAATAAAACAAACGTTCGAAGTGTATAACAAAATATACAATTGATTCAAAAAATAATATTCACTTGAAAGTTACAAATGATTAATTTTAACAAATCTTGTCAATGATTAAATACATATCATCCATTAGCATTTCAAATGCCACCAGATTCAAGTTAGTAAAAGAAAGAGATCTTATTTTTTCATGTTAATTAAAATTTGAGTTATTGATTAGAATACCTTGGCAATGATTTGTGAAATTAGAACGAAATTTGGTCCTTATTATTAACAAAGTAACGAATAATAATTGAATTTTCAATTTTGATGATGGTAGGACAGAGTAGTGAAATCGACGAAAAATAAGTTTTTATATAACTCAAATAACATATTTTTGCAGTAAATATAACATAAAAGGTATATTTGTAAATAACATTAAAGATTGAATTATTTTTTTATAATATATTTTTGAAAAAATCTCTTTTTTTAAATTTAAAATGGATAATTATTCACTACTTTGAATTTTTCTTAATTTTTCATTAGCTTTTTCAATTTTAAGAGGGCAATTAAAATGAAGTCAGTCTAACAACAGTTTAGAAGGTATATATGTGTATGTTTTCTTTAGTTAAAATATATATACACAGCACAAAAGGAGTAAATTAAAACATACATAATATATCTATATTAAACTACAATAACTGGAATGAGGTATAATTTGGTCATCACTTGGTTTAGTATGGTTTGGTTTGGTCATCTCTTTTAATCATAACAGTCAGATTTTCTTATTCAAATTATCATAACCGTTAGATCTAAATATAAAAAGAATACACTACTCAAGTTCACAGGTTCGAATCTCATCAACAACATATAGTTATATTATTATTTATAAAGATACAAATAAGTTCTTAGGTTCGATTCCCGCTAACAACAAATATTTATATTATTATTTATAAAGATACAAATAAGTTTCAGGTTCAAATCTGACGACAACAAGCATTATATTATTATTTTATAAAGATATAAATAAGTATTAATATTAAAATTTAAATTACATATCTAATATAAATTAAAATATATAAATAATAGCGGAAACTGTGCTTAGCACGAGTTGTAAGCTAGTATACATAACATAAGTTCCATGGTTTTAACCTGACAAAAAATAAACTTCCATGGTTTGAAGCCAGTAGATATATAATAATTAGGTTAATAGGTCAAGAAAAGAGACTGAAATAAAGGTTACAATCTCATATTCTTGTTTATCATACACTTGCATGATATATTAAAATCAATTATATTAGAGTTTTTCTTTCTTCTTTTTATTCTTTTTGATAAGTATCAATTATATATTTCCAGTAGGCATTATTTGGTTTATTCAGTTTGGAGGTGGCTTAATTAGTTGAACTGAAACTTTCAAACTTGATAGTTTTATAAACATACCAAAATAAATAATTACACACAGGCATATATACATATATTCAAATTTATGGGGTGGGGGAGGGGCATGATTTGCCCTTTTCAACTGCAAGAAAAATGAGGGAGGCAGTGGGGAGGTAGTGTCAAACTTTGCCACCACCTAACTAGCATACCTACGAAAATATTGAAATCCAAACACTTTGATTCGTTTCTTATATTGCATGTTATCTTTTTCCATCCCCCCTCCCAAACCCAACCCCCTCATGGACCATATAAGAGCTAGCGATCGAGCATGGCTTGAAACTAGGTAGTCCTCTCTCTATGAATCTCTCTTTCACTCCCTCTCTCTCCCCCCACAATTACTCAATAACAAGATATCCCTCCAATCCAATCCCATTTTTGTACATACATCTAATTACTTAATCTTGTACAAAAATTACATAATCCATCTCTCTAATCTCTCACTCTCTCTCCCTCCCTCCCTCCCCCTCTCTCTCTCCCCCCTCCCTCTCCCTCTACCTCTCTCTCCCCCCCTCTCTCTCTCCCTCTCTCTCTGATCTCTTTCTTTCTGATCTATCTGAACTCTTGCACATGCGTCACCAATAATTAGATCTTTAGGATGAGATCTACTCCACTTTACAACTCTAGGCAGATTAGCCCTTGATGATTCAGCATGACCAGTATTCTGTTGAGTTCGACTAGAGGATCATTGTTCTTGTTCTGCTCCCCCTGAGTTGTTTCCATTTTGATCTGTAGAATCTGATACTTGAGGACTGGTTCCAGAGATAGTCTCACTATTCACATTTGTATTACCACTATCACCACTTGAATCTGGACCATTTCCATCATTTTCACCAGAATCTGAATCACCATTATGATCATTATGAGGATCATCTCCATTTTCATCACCACGAGCAACAATTTCAGGTTCGTCTTCATCATCAGAAAGATCTTCAACACTTAAGTGATCATTACTATCTTCTTTCTGAATACTCAGGAGCTTGGCGTCATCAAATGTTACATTAAGGCTTTCCACAACTTTTTTGTCATCGATCACGAACACCTTGTAAGCCTTAGACTCCAATGAATAGCCTAGGAAAATACCTTCTTCAGCTTTAGCATCAAACTTTCCAAGATGCTCATCATCATTAAGTACATAGCATTTTCCTCCAAACATATGAAAATATCTCACGGATGGTTTCTTGTTGGCCATTAACTCATATGGTGTCTTTTCATACGCCTTGTTGATCAGCGTTCTGTTCTGAGTATTGCAAGCAGTGCTAACAGCTTCAGCCCAGAAGTAAGTAGGAAGATTGGCTTCATTAAGCATAGTCCTTGCAGCTTCAACCAATGTACGATTCTTCCTCTCAACCACCACTACTAGAAAAACAGCATTAGACATCGCACGTTAGACATCAGTTAGAAAAACCACTGATGTTAAAAGCCATTTTTACATCACCGAATTAAAAAGTGATGTCTTTTTAATATCATTTCATCAGTCAAGAGGTAAAGCGATGTCTAAGCCCTTTTTAAAAAAAATAAAACCCATCGCGCCTCCCTTTTCTCCCCGCCCTTAGCCAAAAATTTTACTTTTAGTTCCTTCTTAACAGATTCCCCCTTTAGCATTTTTCTAACCTCCCGCCTACAACAAACTCTCTTCAAATTAATAAAAAATAAAAAACAAAAACAGAACAAAAGCACCAAATCAAAACATAAAATCAAAAAATAGGAACCCATATTCACTCTCCCCCCTTTGTAACCCGCCGCTCAAACGTAACCCTACAACCCCTTGTGTTCAATTAATCGTTCAATCTCGATTACACCTTTCAATTTCTACATATTAAACCTTTCTTTCTTTTTTTTTCGTTGTTTCAATTGTTCGATTTACTCATTTGTTTTGTTTTCTTTAACAGATTTGAATGTTAATGAGTGGTGTTTGTTTGAGCTTGGAGCTTGGAATTAGAGCTTAAAGATTTGGAGATTCGGAGCTTAATTAGGTATATGTTGATTGCTAAGGTATTTGGTTTCTGTTCTTTGTTCGAGTTTTGGTTTCTATAGTTGCATGTATCTCTATGTATTTTAATGTTTAAATGCTAAATGTTTGTTTAAAATCCCCTTAGAACTTTTTATTTATTCGTATGTTCATAGTCGGTGAGAATATGCATTGTTTATGGTTTTTGTATATTTGTAAATGTTTGTTGAATTATTTATATATTTATAGTCCTCAGAAAAATGATAATAACAGTTTTTATGTTAGTTCTTATGTATGTCTATGAATATATTGTCTCGTGTATATTAGGTATGAGAAGAAATTGAAGGAACAGCAAGAATCCATAAGAAATGAAAGAAAATTGAAGGTTTGTTGTCGCTACTACCGAATTAGTAGATTAAGCCTAACTACATGATATATTCATTTTATTTATCATATTTTTATGTATTTGTGATGTGTTGCCCAGTACATTGGATTGTGTTTGTTTCCAAGTTCACAATCCAGGAAACTCGGTATGGTTGCTAGGAATGCTACGAAGATCACAATCTTTTATCTTGTAATTCTTGGTATTGTGTCGATGTGAGTTATAGGCTTAACGTGTTGAGAGGAAGTGGAATGGTCTCAATGTACTCACAATTTTGTAAGAGATGAGTTTTCAAATCGTTATTTTGATATTTAGAAATTTTAATTATGAAAGAAATGTGTTGTAAGAGCTATTTTCGAGTATTGACTACGTGCTGATTATGTATTGCAGAAGCTATAGGACTGGATTTCCGTGGCATGATCTTTTTGAAGATGACATAAATCTTCTGGCTCATGGAAAAGTATGTTCTCAAAGGTTCTGAACTCTTCCATGAACCTAATTATGGTATAAGTAGGCTACTTTTCTTTTTTGTATTTACAACTAATAGATGTGTTCATAGAGTAGAAAATATATGAATACTAATGATAGTATCTTCATTAATATGTTTCAAAATGACATGCTCAGTGTTGCAGTTATGGCTTTAATTTGTGCATATTGTTTGGATGTTGAGGCTTGAACAAGAAAAGACCAGCACTCTATTTCCCAAACTGGATTTGAATCAGCAAGTGAAAAAGTAGGAATCTGACTTTGGTTTTTCTACAAACCTGGATGTTTCTTGCCAGGTATGTGGTCCAATTATAACTTGCACTTTCTCTGAATCAATTAATGTTTTGGCTGCATCATTTACATCAATAGATGAATAGAATTTATACAGTATTGTGTGACTAATCTACTAGCTAGTTGTTAAGTGGACGGTTAGTGATGCCATACTTATTCTAGTTTTCTTTGTACGATATACTATGATTTTTTGTTTATTCTTTTCTTAGTTGACATGAAGATGATTATTTAAAGAAGCCTCATTTTTTTCCTCTTTTTAACCTTCATTGATTAGTTAACTTGTGATTTTGTTTTATATACTTGGCGCTGACACTAATAGGGACTAGTGAACAATTTGAAATCCACTAATAGAAACTCATTATTAAGTATTGGTTTGTCCCAGTTATAGAGATACATTTTCGGACGCAGACTTAAATTCCAAACACGTATTAACCAGCATGTAACACACATAGCATTGGTATTTACCAATAGTAGATGTTAGACATTTCATTGTACTTAAGTTTACTAAAGAACAAGGGTAAATAGAATTTGTGAAGAAAAAGAGATAGCATCACTGATATTTTTTCTATAGCATGCAGGTTTTACTCTCTAGTTGCCTGGAATTTCCTGTTAGTCTAATAACTGTATATTTAAGACAGATGATACCTGCTAGAACTGCTGTAGTAGGTTCCCCTTGGGAGTTCACCACACCCAAAATAAAAGTTTCAACATTGGAACTGAAATTGACAAACCTACTTGACAAACCTATTTGGCCAATAAAATTCAGATGTCTTAACATTGGAGCTAAAAGTTTTGTGTTTATATCAGGTATTGGTGCTGCAGCTAATTAGGTATTCCTATTAAAAAAATATATATATATTATGCTGGAAGCAACAATTACTAGCTATAGTTCCAAGGCATCACAAGCATTATATTTTGCCAAGTAAGAGTGACCAAAGTTTGAATTTAATCTATGACATATGATCATTGATGATATCCATATCATTATTGCTCTTTGTTAATTCCTATGCTAGATTCTGTCAATAATTAGTATACAAACTATATGTTTTGTAGTTTGGATTTTTTTTTACTAAAGCCAATTGTATTATGTGCTGGATTTTTTGATCCCGAGAGCCAACAGAGATAGTTTATGCTTTTAAGGACCCTTATTATATGTCAATTTAGTCTTTGGAATACTTTAGTATAAAGAATGAGAAGAGAGGGTTATTGTGTTTGGTTCATGGTGGGAGAAAAAAGGACTGTAAAAGATTCAGTAGCTTATTATTTTTGGATGTGATTAAACTTGAGTGAAAGATCTAGAGAGTATACATAATCTTAATTTTGGATTGGTGTAAATTGCAGAGATGAGGCCTTTTATTGGACATTTTCATTCCCAGACTTGCAACACAAATATTGAAAGGTCTTCACAGCCATCAATTTTAGAGCATTGTTTTGGCATATATTACCAACCTAAGCTCTCTTATACTTTTATTTCAAATAGTCCACAGTTGTTGTGTTGTGTACTAATTTACATTATAATATATGTTTGGATTTATGAGCTGAATGCAGATTTAACAAGGTCCACTTTTGCTACAAATTCTTATTGATGCTAGTAAACTAAGTTTGGTGTATTCAAGAAATTTAAGAAATGCAACATTGTTTTCAAGATAGCTTGAATAAATTGTCTATTTGTTTTACAGTAGTAAAGATTTAAGATCTTCTGGCATGATTGGAATCTTCAATTTATCAGGTATCCATGATATATTGATATATAAAGAACTTTGCAACTACAAGTGCTCTTGATTGATGTTTATAGTTTTGCTTCCATGACATGTTTATATAGGTGAGGGTAGCTGGACAAAGTCTTCAGCAGCTAAATATTCAGTTGCCTAAAGTAGAGCCTGCTTAATCTGCAGCTACGTATATGGGAAAACTAGTTGAGACATTAGATGGGTTGGTATGGCCATTTAGATTAATTATGTAGTGTTAATTATGTAGTGGTTTCGACATTGTATTATTGGATAATTATGGTTTGAATTAACTATGTAGTTGGTTTGGATGTATTAGTTAATGTAATTGGTCTAATATAATGCATGTTGGTTTTGCTACACTGGTTGTTTAGTTTTGGTATTGGTTAATTAGTTTTGATATTGGTTATTTAGATATGATGTTATGGTATTTTAGGCACGTCAATTATACAGGGGATCCATGATTTAAAAAAAAAACTAGCATCACTTTTGACAGTTATATAACTGATGTGAAATATAAAAAAGGAATACAATCCTTTATAAGGAACTGATGTAAAAAATATAGAGAGACATCAATATTTAAATTTAAACTGATGTCAAATATAAGCTAGCACATCTCATTTTAAAATATCCGATGTCAAATGTTTAATCAGACATCAGTTCACTGAAAAATTCGATGTTGATGTCTCATTTTATTGTATATGTAATATGTTT
>PHNY01065538.1:0-12288 GCA_003724115.2 Anethum foeniculum
ACAAGTACACACAGTTAGTCAAGCTTGCACAACAAGAAAAGTTTTCACAGTTCAAGAAATAAAATTGAAACACATTCACCCCCCCCTCTGTGTTACTTTGATTCACTCATTAACTAACAGATACAAAGAACAAATAAACAATTATGTTGATGCCTACAAAAATACAAGAGAAGGTTTTGCAAGGGAAATGAATTTTGAGCATAGAAATGAAAAAAGTCCTTGTAAGTTCACTTTAATCTATTGGTGAATTTCATACTAGTTACTTGGACTTGGTAAACTATAAAATGCTCATTTTATGTTATTCTTTTATTTATATTAGTTGATTGGTGGGATGCATATGGTGGTCGTGCAACTGAGCTTCAATCATTTGTGAAGCGTATTGTTGGTTTGTGTTGTTCATCTTCCGATTGTGAACGAAATTGGAGTACATTTGAGTCCGTAAGTGCCTACTTTTTCTTAAAGTGTCAAAACTTCAATTTGTAACTATTTCTACTTTTGGCCTAATTGTATATTATTCGTTTCTTTAATTTAGATACAAACGAAGAAGAGGAATAGGTTGGAACATTAAAGTTTGAGTGACTTTGTGTATGTCCAATACAACCGAAAGATAGATTCAAGATTAAAAAGAGGCATGAGCTTGGAAGGAAATTTGATCCACTTGTATTTAAAGACTTGGAATGGATTAGTGAGTGGGTTGGAGACATTGAGGATATGAAATTTCGAGATGGATGACTATTGACTATGATGCATGATTGTGTTTATTTAGTTGATTCCACTCTTTGATTATGTTTTTATTTGCTTAGACATGCTTGACTTTGGTTACTTGAACTTATCATCTATTAGTTTTTATTTGAATTATGAAATTGACATGTGTTGATCTATATTATGGGCCTGTTTGTCATTTATATTAAATCAGCTTATTGACTTATAAGCCCGTAAGTACTTATCGACGAGTGTTTGTCAGCCCAACTTATAAGTCGAATTTACAACTTATAAGCTAATAAGTTGAATGTTGGTAACGACGTACTTTTTCTCAACTTATTTTGATTTTTTACTTTTTTATTAACTTTAGTTTTTAAATATATGTTTTAAAATGTTAATCTAATTTATAATTCACGAACTAAGATAATCATATTTAAAAATTATTTATTTTAATTCATTTAAGGTAAAAAAAAAATTCTGATATATACCAAACACTTATATAGCTTATAAGTATTTATCTACTTACCACTTATAAGTCATTTATTCATTTTAAGTCATAAGTTACTTATTTTAAGATTTTCCAAACGGGCACTAAATATTACAATTACTCTAAATATATGTATGTCGACTACTTGTTGACTTTTACGACTAGTCAGGCAATTTGTTGACTAGTCAATTCCAAGGTACTCGAGCGCCGAAACTCGACTTGTCGACTGAACAACCATGGTTGGGGGTACAACCAGTAACCCTAATTGATATTTTGTTAGGCATTGGTTTGAGCAGCAATCAGTACACATGGTTGCATGGTCGGTACGGAGGTTTACCTGGTGATGATCCTGAGAGGAATGCTCTATATACACCAGCGCACTTGAAGTTGGTTGTGGGTTCAGTATTGTTTCCTACTAGTAGTAGGAATGTAGTGCATCCGACGTAAATTAGCCCTCGAATGAGTTCATACATATTCTTGGAATTTTACAGTTTTGGCATACTTATATAGGGACTTGGAGTATGCATCGAAGAATAGGGCTGTCAGTATTAGTGCCTGCATTTTCTTGTGAATGGTTTGGTCTATTAGCGATTTAATGTTGGGCTCCATGTTTTGGATTCTTTACGGGCTCCTTTTTTCATTGCTGAGTTTTAGGCTCGATCGATAGTGATTGGGGTGAAGGGGAATGGGAAGGGTAAGGTTATTACCGAGGACGATATTGAGGTTAAGTTCAATGTCAATAACTTGACCTAGGAAAAGGTCATTATGGAAAAATGGCCTAGGTGTGACAGTAGTAAAGGGCCTCATCATAGCTTGCCACACTACCGGGGTGAGTTTGACAGAGTTGGTTCAGATACAGTGGATTGGACCCCCTATGAGCATCTACAAGAGTTTAATGGCGAGTATCCAAATAGAGATGAGGTCGAGGCTTTAGATGATTATGAGGCATATTATGCAGCGGATGCTAGAGTTGCACTTCTTTACTACTCCCTCCGTCCCATTTTATGTGAGCCACTTTCCTTTTTTGGATGTCCCAAAAAGAATGAACCTTCTATTTATAGCACTTTTTTAAGATTACCACAACCACTCATTTATATAATACACTTACTTTAAAATCCATTATCTCATTCTAGTGGTCCATATTCAAGTCTATCTTACATTTCTTAAAAAACGCGCTAATCAAACCAGCTCACATAAAGTAGGATGGAGGGAGTATGATGTTGTCGAGTATCAGCACCCTAATAGGGTTATGAGGCAGTTTGGGCCGAGATAACATATCCCTCGGCCCCCAGTCGACATGAAGGATTATAGAAAGCCGGAAATGAGTTTTGTGACTTAGGATTATAGGTCTGTATTGTTAGGAGTTGTCCCACATCTTTTGTGGGAGGGGCAGATTGCTAGTATATAAGCTACCAGATAACTCCATTATTATGAGGCCTTTTGGAAGTTACATAAAAACAAATCCGTGCAGGGATCGTCCCAGAGCGGACAATATCATACTAATGTGGAGTTAAGGTCGGCTTAGCAAGCCCAACAAGTGGTATCAGAGCTTCAGGTTATAACGGTCCATAACAATCTCACATGGACTTCCAGTATGGGCCTAGGGGGAGGCAGACGGGCCAGATGGACTTCCAGTATGGGTTAAGGGGGAGCCGTGTCACATAATCAGAAGGCTGATCCGACAGGTCCCGATGTGTGAAGGGGGAGATTGTTAGGAGTTGTCCCACATCGTTTGTGGGAGGGGCATATTGCTAGTTTATAAGCAACCAGATAACTCCATTATTATGAGGCCTTTTGGATGTTACCTAAAAACAAATCCGTGCGGGGATCGGCCCAGAGCGGACAATATCATACTGATGTGGAGTTAAAATCGGCTTAGCAAGCCCAACATGTGTGGTTTGCTGAGATTGGAGAGTGGCTTCGATTTGTTGACAGTCCACAAAATGTTATGGTGGATGATTCTGATTATGTTTTTGAAAGTGACTACATGAATTGATTCTTGGATGTTTCTTGCATGTGTGTGGGGAAGCCACAACCACATCTATATCAATAACCAGAGAATGCTACTCGGGAATTGTTTAATAACCTAAAGGCCTTTCAGCGTTTAAGTTGTTCTTTTTTTAGTAATTTTCTCTTTTCTTACTGTTCGTGCTTCTACTATAATTACTATTAATTTTTTTTATAGTTACTATTAGTTGTTCATAGTTCTTGTAAATATTTGCAGATCATGAAGGGCTTGGAATTTGAACAAAAGATCGATGCTGCCATTCTGCCTGAACTTGCACAAGTTTAGGTCAATTGTCCCACCTTTTGCACCTCTTCTGCAGCTTGAGGAAGGAGGTTCGAGGTTATAAACCTCTGAAGTTTAAAAATATTGATAATAAGAATGCAATTTATATTGTGATAATATAGAGATTTATTGTTATCTTACTTATCATCGTTTGCAGTAAGACACTAGCACATTACTTTATATTCCATCCTCGCTTCAACTTGCTGATATTATCACAAAGACTCAATCAATTTCACGCTTTCATTTCTTAGTAAGGCACTAGCACATTACTTTATATTCCATCTTCGCTTCAACTTGCTGATATTATCACAAAAGACTCAATTTCAAGTTTTCATTTTTGTCTAATAAATTCTGGATGCTTATTGCTGTAACATTTTGAATTTGAGGAGGATGTTTTAATATACATATTTGTTACTCCCTCCATCCCATTTATATTGGCCGCATTTCCATTTTTTGTATATTTTAAAAATATTGGCCACATTTTGTTATTAAAGCAAATTAATTGTTAAATATGTTAAGTTTTTCTTGATACGTTAATAATTGAGGTTAAATTTGATAACTTTTAAGTGATTTTTAAATACATATTTTTGATTGATCACCAATATTAGTGGTCGGAGAGAGTATATAACATTATTTATATTAAGGCTTTTTCATTATCACCTTTCTTCCTTGGTGTTCTCACTGCTCTGGGTTCTTACTGAATGTTTGTTGCCTTGGCTTTAGTTGGTGGTTTTGATTTCATTCTCTTAGTCCCGAGGGTGCTTCTAATTTTGGTCTCGCCTCATTCTTTTGGTGTTAACGCAAGTTTGAGCAACTTGGTTGATAGTAATAGTATGTCGGTTGGGGTTGATTGGTGGAGCTATTCAATGACGCGGTTCTCGATCGTCGGAATTAGTTGGTAATGGTGTGTTGGTTGCTGGTGTTCGGTTTTGAAATTTTTTGAACCAACATGCCGGGGAGATGCCTTGACCTTTGTTTAATTGTTGGTTCATCCTAACCGCTTGTGCACAGAGGTTAAGAGAGTGCAACCCAATTATGTATTTCTATTTTATTTGATTAATTTGTTCTAGTCTTTTTCTCCTGCGAGGGATTGTTGTTTTTCCCTGCGCGGGTTTGTTCTTCACCCCTGCGTGGGTTTGTTTTCCATATAATCTTTTCCTTAGCTTTGTTAAGATTCAGAGGGTGAATCCCTCACTTATTCTTGTACTCCCAAACATTCGAAATTAAATATATAAACTAGCAAATTAGCAGCAAAAAAGAATCACATTATGAACTTTAAATTCATTATTCTTACAGGAATTTAGAATGGTGTGATGCGCTGATGCTTCTAAAGTATTTGAACTAACTGCCTAATATCATATAAAGACTTTATTTGCTTTATGTCCACTGTCCACTCCTGTTTATAACTCATAGTATATATACAGTAATGTAGGAGGTTTTTTTTTAATACAATAACTCATACAGTTAGTAGCTAGAAATTAAAGCTCTGGATATTTTTGTAGTTTATGTTTGGGGGAATCCTAGCTCACTATTTTCCAGTGGCCAGTAGTTTTTTTTTATAATTATCCAACCCACTACAGCCTGTCATTTTTATTAAAGTTCTTCTTCCTGTGTCCCTGTCTACAAAAGACAGGTCTCATTTTCCACTTTTAAATACAGTTTTATTATTTTTATTATAGGTGGATGAGAATAATCCTCAAGCACTAGAAAGATTCCAATTTCACTTTGTCAAGTTGTTCAATTTTAGTTAACATTATTATAATGTTAATCGAAGAATGAGATTATTAATTAAAAAGCATTTGCATACAAATTCCGAAGTATTGCTCTTGTACTGTTTTAGGGTTTCCTTTTGTAATTTTGAATTAAAATTATTTAATAAATATGTAAGTCAGATAGAAATTAATGTTTAATAGTTTATATATCTTTCTTGGGCCTGAAATTTGATTTACAACAAATATAAATATATCATAGTACGATCTGTTTTCATACTATCTCTGTATTTTTATATGACTTAATTTTTCTGTACATAATTCTAAGTTTTTTGACCATATAATTAGAATTATAATTTATAAATTTTTCTTTGTGAATAAAAATATATAACTAAAATTTTAATTTAGAAAAAGAAATTTTGAAAATTATTATTTTAACTATGCGATCAAAAAACTTACTTATAATTTTGTGCAGAAAAGCCAAATAACATATAAAAGAATAAAAAAGTAAATATAAAATTTTTGATATGAAAATATGAGTTCGTATTTTCAAGTATTTGGATATTTATCACGGTATGGTATGATATGGAAATCCCTCGTCCTTGACCATGTACCATTTATATTTAATCATAATAATTACTAGTAATCTAATTTATTATGTATACACGGAGGAAGAGTTCGTTTAGTCTAATTTTTCTGTGATAGGAGATAAGAAAACTTTTAACCCATTCAATTTCATTACAGACAACAGTCCATAAAGATTATAAGCTGAACAATTTAAATGCGTAAAGGTTTATACGAAAACAAAATAAACATGTTATAAGAAAGTCTTAATGTTTTGATTAACGACTTAACGTGCTGGTGAAGATGAATTTATGTGTTTTGAGGGTGATATGTCTGAAAAGTAAGCAAAGGTCACCTCCAATTTCTGAACATGCAGGTAGAAAACAACTGCTATTTATGTTTGTCTTCACTATTACTATTTGTCACGATCACGTGAATTTAAAACAATATTAAAATAATTTTAAAGTTTAGACTTCGAGTAAAAATGGATGTGATATTTTTATGACCTCTTAAATTGTTTTATTTCACTCAACCTACTCTAATACATTACCTTAGTAATTTGGCTAAGTTTGTAACTAAGAAATTTGGTCAAGAATAAGCACGGCTTGCAACATATCACATGGTGATATGACAAATTATAATAATTTTATATTTATATTTATATATGAAAATAAATTTAATAGACCGCGCTTCGCAGCAGTTTCATAATATTTTTCTATATTTTAAAAAAATATTTTACAAAATATATATTTTTTAAAAATAAATATAAACATGTCTAAAATAATGTTTAAATATTTCTTTTACATTTTCTATTTGATCTTGATCATTTTGACTAAATAAATATAATAAATACAGAGGTATAAGGAATCGCGTTTTTGTTAAACATGTTACTCAAATAAGCCGCTCTCTCATTATTCACAAATCTAATATTATAAAATTATATCATTTATTAAAATTAATTTTATAATATCACAAAATTTAATTTAAATATTTAAAATAGTTATATGAGTTTAAAAGAAATTTTAAAACTTGAATTTAGGAGAATATTAAAATGGTAACTCTAACTTGAAAAGAAAGTTAAAGCGAATATGAATAATGTAGAGAAATTTTAGGATAATTACAAGGTGCTAATTTGAGTTAAATTAGGAAAAAATGAATTTTGAAAAATAAGTTTAAAAAATAATAATATAGTTAAAATTTTTTTATAAAAATAATAAAATGATAATTTGAATTAAGCGAAAAATTTATTATTACAGTGAAAAAGTTTCTAGATAATATTTTGGGTTAAACGGAAAGTTCATGAAAATACGTGGTAATTAACAAATTTATTATTACTTCTCTCTGTCTTCTCCTTATATAAAGTAATCACGTATCCCGATCATATCGAGGTGACTAAACTCCTTACCAAAATTCACACCACAAATCTCTAGACAACACAAAATCACAAACAACAATGCTATGTATCCCGAAAATAATTTTAAATTTATTTTGAATAACACATGTCATTTTTTAATTTGTGAGATTCATATTAATGCACGAGGGTCCATCTCATTTATAGAAGAGCAGCTAATTACAAGACAAAAATACCGTTTCGAGAATACTTTCGGGTTCTTCAATCACATATGGTGTCCAAAAAATTCAGGGGCACTTACTAATATAGTCTAATCCACTAAAAAAGGCAAGGAAAGAGAAACAAAGACAAATATACAATAATTAATTAGCAACAATATTCAACCAATCATACATCCCCATCCCCTCTCTCACTCATCATCACTCTCCCCACCCAACTCTACCATTCCCCTTCCCCTTCCTGCAAATTCAAGAACCCAACCAAAAAATAACAATTAAAATTCCATAGCATGGCTACTTCTACTACTACTACTTCCTCTCCATCTATTCTTTCCAAATTTACCCCTATCACTCTTCTCTTTCTACTCCTGTTATCTCCACTCCCCATTCTTTCCTTCACTAACATCACTACTCTCCTTTCCTCTTACCCTGACTTCTCTGACTTCACTAATCTACTTCTCTCAACTACAATCCCTCTTGATCTCACTCACCGCACTTCCCTCACTATTCTTGCTGTCCCTAACTCGTTTCTACGTTCTTCCACTGCTTCCACTACACGCCCTGATATCGCGGATATTCTGCGATATCATGTACTTCTTCAGTACCTCTCATTATCCGATCTTGACCAAATTTCAACTTCGGGCAAAATAATTACCACCCTGTTTCAGACCACTGGTCGTGCTACTAGCAATTTTGGCTCTGTTAATATCAGTCACAATCCGGTCAGTGATGTCACATCTTTCGTCTCGCCTGAAAGCAATGCGACTTTACTGTCACTTGTTAAATCAGTTCCGTATAATTTATCGATTTTTTCGATAAATAATTTACTTGTTCCGGTAAGTGCTGATCTTATGGCTTCCGAATCAGGTCCTCGAATAGACCTGAATATTACAAAAGCCATAACCGACGGCCACAATTTTAATGTGGCCGTCGCAATGCTACAAGCATCCGGCGTCGTTGATGAATTCGAAGCAGACGAAAACGGCGCCGGGATTACACTTTTTATTCCCACCGACGAATCTTTTTCCGATCTACCACCTAATGCGAGATTCCAGTCTTTACCAGCTGATAAAAAAGCTGTGGTGTTAAAATTCCACGTGTTACATTCTTATTATCCACTTGGTTCACTTGAGTCAATAGTGAACCCGGTTCAACCAACTTTAGCAACCGAAGATATGGGAGCCGGGAGTTTTACATTAAATATTTCTCGAGTAAACGGTTCGGTTTCGATTAATTCGGGTATCGTACAAGCCTCCGTTACGCAAACGGTTTTCGATCAAAAACCGGTTGCGATATTCGGAGTGTCTAGGGTATTATTACCTAGAGAAATTTTTGAAAATAATCCAATTATTTTTAAACCGAGTATCGGAGGTCATTACGCAATTGCGCAACCACCGAAGACTGCGGTTTCGCCGGAGAGTTCACAAGCATCATCACCACCGGTGTTTCAAAGAGAAATTAAATCGGAGGCATCTCGGTTGGACAGGTGCATTGCTGGATTTTGTTGTATAGTGTTGTTGTATGTATTGTCATATTGAAATGTTTTATTTTTTTGTGAAGTGTTACATTCTTTTTCTTGAATTTATTATACATTTTTGTAATATTTAACACGGATGTTCGAAATTGGCTAAAAGAAAAAGCCATTTCTTTTTGTTGGTGGGGTCGATTGTGGGAGATTAATGATTGATTTCATGTTGTATATTATAATTGAGGTTGAAAGATATTTTATACAAACATTGAACCTGCATTATTGTTGATCACTTGAATTATTAGATAGCGTGGTATGTAATTATATTTGTTTCAGTGCTCAGATGGTCAATTTTTTTGCATCTGTTACATGTAGACTCTGGCCAACATTCTATGTTTATTTAATGGAAAAGATAAGAAGATACTTGCGTGATTAGGAGTCAGTGATTATTAAAGTGCACGTAAACGGACCCGAACACCCTGTAATAAGAAAAAAGGAAGAGAAATGAGAAGATTACGATTTACTATATTTGGAACAAGGTACAAGCCTCCGTGGCTAAACAAACGTAATCAAAAACTACAAGCAACTTACATCAAGGTTCTGTACAAAACAATAGACAAAGGTGAAACACATGTGTGAAGTTAAATGTAAGTTGTTTGGAGGCAGTTTGGGATGGTTATCAAGTTTTCTTCTTTTTCCGATTGGTTTTCACTGTGATCAAACTCTTTTTAGTTAGTCTCATGCCAATAGTAGTAAAAAAAATACTAAACCGGAAGCAAAGGGGACAGGAGGAGCTACAAACACCATATCCTTAGTGAGCTCATAGTTCGACTCATGTCAATAGTAATAGAGATAGACTAAAACGGGAGTAAAGGGGACAGGAGGAGGTGCGAACACCATGTCCTTAGTGAGCTCATAGTTCGACTCATGTCAATAGTCGTAGAAAAGGACTAAAACGGGAGCAAAGGGGATAGGAGGAGGTGCAAACACCATGTCCTTAGTGAGCTCACTTCTGAATACATCAGAGGATCGTTCAAGTAGGGGGAGTCGAGTAGGGGCCTAGACAGGGGCGGAACTAGGGGGACTAGAGTGAGTCTTGGTCCCGTCGACTGTCAAAATTCACCGATATTTAAGTGTAAAATTTTGAAAAAATATGAAATAATTTGGTTCGGTCCCCTGAATAATTATACAGTCCCTCCTAAATTATATGCTTGGTTCGGCCTCAAGGTCTGGATAATTCCGCAGATTTGTCCCCGACTCCTCCATTTCCATTTTAACATTCATAGGAGCTACTGCATCCGAGTCTATAACGAAATCAACAAAGTTGATAAGAGTCTGCAAAAAGATCCAGTTCCACGTAATTATAATATTTAGCGGAGAATCGCATCAGATTTTTTCCTTTAGATGGTACACAGTGCTGTATAAAAGTCATCTCTCCAACTAGAGTTCCCGTGGGAGAAACGAAAATTGTTGTTAGACCTGCTGAATATCAAGGTTAGTTTGGGATCATATGCGACACCTCGCTTCCCGGAAACTTAGAGATATCCGCAACTTAATAGTTGATCTAAAGAGTAATTAAGAGAGGTGTGACCAAATTTAGGCGCCGTTTGGCAAATCTTATAAATAACTTATTTTTAGAAAAAGTATGTGTATATGTACTTTTTCTGAAAATAAGTAACTTAATTTTTATAAGTAAAATAAGATTTGATTTTCAATTTTTATAANNNNTTTTTTTTTAAAAATACGAAATTTTTTTAAAAAATAAGTTACTTATAAGTAATAAGTTACGGGGCCAAACGGGGTCTTAATCCCTTACAGCATGTTGCTACTTTTACATTTCAAAAAGGTGGTTAACAGTAAAAAAAAATAAAACAGTTATTGGTTTAGCTTGTCTTTTTTCATAATCTGATTGTAGTTGACAGTTCTGAGGTTTGTTCCGGCTGGGTTTTCATGTTTTAATAAATCTTTTTATTGTTCGTAAAAAAAAAGGTAGTTAACGGTAAAAAAGTGACTCTTACACCTGTTTAAAGAGTAATAGCAATATATGACTACTATATTATAAATTTAAAATTCCGGTCACCAAAGTGTTAAAGCGATAAATTTCAGTCATCACTTTCCAATTTACTCAATCAAAATTTGTCATTCTAATTTTATTTCAAAACAAATATTTTTAATGGTGACAACATAACACGCATACGTTAAAAGTTGAAACGCCATATTTATGCTTCTTTTTAAAGAAATTTTCTGCTAATATTAATTTCGGTTGCTCCTGAAAAATGATTGTTTTAGTGATTTAATATACTTTGTAATAACTAATAATTATTTTTTTGATGAAATATAACTAATAATTATTAAAATATGCTGTTCATTTTTCCTGTAATCTTAGACAGTCTTAGACAATTTATGCAAGTATAGCAATTAGTCTAAAAAAAACATGTATGCAAGTAAACCAATTAGTAAATGAAGCCTAATTTCATGCCACTCTCCTCTTAATCTTATACTACCTCCTAGCTAGGTTCCTATAGGAAATGGTTTGTTTCATGGTTTAAAGAAATTATGCTGGTACACAAAATACTTCTGCCTCCTTTTTGACGGCCCATTTCATTCATGTGGGTTTTATTTTTGCGAGCTACTTGGGCCACAGCCCATATAGTACATTGTATAGTCTTAAAAATAGTAAAATCAATTAACCTATACAAAGAAGAAGACGGTGGCGTTTATTCAATAAATTCTATTATTTTATTGTAGAAAGAAAGAAAATTCTAAAATCGGAAATATTGGAGAATAAAAGCTTAATTTGAAGATTTATTAAAAGAAAATTCGGATTTGTTTGACTACACCCGCACACGTTATTGTTTTGGTCATATCTTGAATTCCAGAAGTCAGAATTGGACGATTTAACAGCTCACGCGAAGATAACGGAATTTCCTACAATTCTAAAGTGTTCAAGTGTCAAATTAGATTTGGAGTGGTCCTGAATTACTGAAGAAAAGTCAACTACGAATTTTCCCAACATTTTTCCATAATTACTCTTCAAGTCAACTCAAATTAATATCTTCCTACAATTTTTATTCTATATTTTCCTAGAATTACTTTTAAAGTCAAATATTTAACCAACTCATAAGCAACGCATACTCACGTCAATATTAAAGAAAGTTGTTATCAATGATTTTATATTCCTAATGAGTGCTTTATTATTAACGCATACTCATAGCCAACGCATACTCCTAGAATTCCATCTATAAGTGTTTTATCAACACCTATAAATTCAACAACAACCACTATCAATATTTAACACCCCACAAATTATTTGCAGAATTTATATCTTTCATATATATAATAGCTATGGATTATACCATGTTGGATGTTTTGAACGATAGTACTTACAGATGGATCATACGAGTGCATGCCTGCAGGAAGTGAGAGTCTGTCAATCTACACACGGGCGAACAGATCAGTCTTGATATGATTTTAATTGATGAAAAGGTTTAAAACTTCT
>PHNY01065538.1:21479-44569 GCA_003724115.2 Anethum foeniculum
TCAACCAATTACTATTTTTAACTAAAATGTACTATTAATTACTTCAAATTAAATTAAAAGTCATACAATATTAAAAAAAGTCTGTGCATCACACGAGTTTTAAACTAATATTTATTAGTGTTTGGTCATTTATAAATAATATTAGTACTAATAATTAATCAATTATCTCTTTCAACTAAAACACTAATTACTTTTTTCGATGTTAATTTTTCTGTTTTTTTCCAAATAAAACATCTCATTCTCCAAAATTATCATGCTATTGGAAACACAAATTACCTTTTTTTTTTAGTCGAACTCTTGACCTCCCGTAAGGGAGACAAGAGTTCAACCATTGCACCAACCCTTTGTTGGCATTTCTATTTGTTTCAACTAAAACACCTCATTTTTCAAAAATATTACGGACATGTCTATTTAAAAAATAAAATAATTATATTAAAATATTATTAATACTAACCAATAACCTTTTAAGTTAAACTATATCACCTTATGTGTTTCTTTTAACCAAAACCCCTTTCTTTTCCAAAAATAACATTAACAATGTTATTTAATAAAATAAAGTAAAAATTATAATTATAAATTACCAACCAATTACCCTTTTTAACTAAAACCTAAAATCAATTCAATTTAAATTAATGATATAATTTTTTAAATTTAAAAGATTATACAATATAAACAAAGTCTGTGCATCGCACGAGATTTAAGCTAGTATGTATTTAGAAGGATAAGATTTAAAAATTAAAGAAATTTTACGATATACTTTGTTGCATGTTTATCTCATACATTCGTAACTTATTTTACTATAAAAAATTTATTCTCTCTCACTATATTAATTTTCTAAGAAAATAAAAAAAATCAAATTGAGTTGTTTTCCCATTCTCAATTTTCATAAAATTATAATACATAATCAAATTTATAGAACAAATTGGGTGGATTAGAGTCAAACATCCAAATTTCAGAATTTTAAATAGAAAAATTATTAAGTGATTTTAGTATTTTTCTTCCAAAAGAAGAGATTTTAATATTTGTTTTAAATTTTTTTTCAAATGAATATATGTACCAAGTTGATTGATCATAATACTATACAATTTTATGTCATGTATTAGTTCACATATTAAACTTTTTTACAACTTTTTCTTTTTTGCCAATTGAGCATATTAATATTGCTTTTGACTGAAACCCAGCGCATACAGCTGGGAAACTTTGTACCACCTATGCAGCTATGCTTAATAAGATTATTGTCACAAAGGTAGAAGATGAAATGTGTATATATTTGTAAGTAATGAAGTTGTTACAAAACAGAAAGAAAAAAATGAAAGTTGCATTTCTAGATCTATCTACTCTGTTATATAATCTGCTGCTATGAGCTACAACACACAGTAATTTTGTAACAAATTAGTAACTAACTGTGCCACATCAGCATCTTGACAGCTGTATATTTGCTGACTAAGCTATTAACTAAGTTGAGTAGCTGATACACTACCATCCCCCCTCAAGGTGGAAGGAGAGAACATGTGAACAACTCCCAACTTGGAATGTAGATATGCCAACTGTTTAGATGAAAGAGCCTTGGTAAACATATCAGCCGGCTGCTCCATTGTAGATAAGTGCACAGAAGTAACAACACCTTGTTGAATCTTTTCACGCACAAAATGACAATCTATCTCAATGTGCTTGGTCCGTTTATGGAAAACTGGATTTGTAGCAATATAGATAGCTGACTTGTTATCACTATGTAAAGGTATAGGTAATGAAATATATTGTTGCAGAGTTTGTAACAGAGATAGCAACCAAACAATTTCACAACTAATCTCAGATAATACACGATATTCAGCTTCACACGAGGAACGAGAAACAATATGTTGTTTCTTACCTTTCCAAGAAACTAAAGAAGTGCCTAACATCAAACAATAACCAGTAAGAGAAGCTCTTGTTAACTTGCAACCACCCCAATCAGCATCACAAAATGCTTGCAACTGTATTGGAGAACTAGCTGAGAACATCAAACCTTGACCAGGAGTGAGCTTAAGATAGCGACACACCTTATAAGCAGTATCCAGATGATTAACTCTTGGTACCTGAAGAAACTGAGACAACACATGAACTGCATAGGATAAATCTAGTCTGGTAATGGTTAGATAGATTAACCTGCCAACTAATCGACGATAACTTTTAACTGAAGATGTAAAGAGTAGTTCAGAAGAATTATCGAGCAATTTGTGGTTTTGTTCCATTGGAACAACTGATGGCTTAGCTGCAAGCAAACCTGTATCTTTAAGAATATCTAATGTATACTTCTTCTAATGCAGATATATACCAGAATCTGAACGTGCAGCCTCCAACCCAAAAAATACTTCATATTGCCCAAATCCTTGATCTTAAATTGTGAATGTAAAGCCTCCTTAGTAGCAGTAATTAGATACATAGAATTTTCCGTTATAAGAAGATCATCAACATATATGAGCACAGCAATAAACTCATTACCCTTGTTCATGGTGAACAAACTATGGTCACATGGAGACTGTTGCAATCCAAAAGAAGACAATGCTGCTTTCAATTTCAAATACCACTGTCTGGGAGCTTGTTTAAACCCCATATATGGCTTTAATCAGCTTACAAACTAAAGGCACATCAATACCTGACTGAGTAGTCAAAAATTCTAAACCAGGAGGAAGTTTCATATATACTTCCTCATCCAAGTCACCATGCAAAAATGCATTTGTGACATCCATCTGATGCAGAAACCAATTTTGAGCAGCAGCAAGAGCCAAAATCAACCTCACTGTCGTCATTTTTGCCACTGGGGCAAACATTTCAAAGTAATCCAAACCAGCTTGTTGAGTAAAACCTTTGGCAACTAATCGTGCCTTATGTCTTTCAATATCACCATTAGGTTTGTATTTAATTTTAAACAACCTCTTGCAGTCTACTATATGTTTATCAGGAGGTAAAGGAACAACTTTCCAAGTATTAGTGGATTCTAAAGCAGCAATTTCATCTTTCATAGCTTGAAACCATTCTTTATGGGGAGCTGCTTGACTGTATGTATAAGGTATATGAGTAGCATCTACCTTAGCCAGATAAGCCTTATAGGTTGGAGAAAAAACATGATTGGACATATATTTTTGAAGAGGATATGAAGTAGTAGATGACAAAGAGTGAGATGTAGATATACAATTAAGATTAGGAAGAGTTTTGGGAATACCAGTGTAATCATTGAACTTAGCAGGTAACTGTCTAGTTCTTTGAGGTCTGTTGAGAATAACAGGAGGACTAGGAGTGACTGATGGAGTTAAAAAAGGATTAACATTTGAACTGATATCTGAGGGTAAATGAATGACAACTGGAACATCAGAATCTGATTCTGAGATAGTTTGAGGAAAAAGTCTATCCTCAGTACAATCTGATGAAGATGAAAAAGGAAAAATATCTTCAATAAAACTGACATCTTTGGAAACATAACACTTTTTGGTGTCCAGATCCATCACTCTGTATCCCTTTTTACCAAACGGGTAACCCAAGAAAACACATTTTAATCCTTTATGATCAAATTTATCTTTTACTCCAGTGACATCAGTAATATAGCATAGACAGCCAAACACCTTTAGCTGACTATAATCTGGTACCTTGGAATATAAGACTTCATAAGGTGATTTAAACTGAAGAGATTTAGTTGGCAACAAATTGATAAAATGAGTAGCTGTTAAAATGCAATCACCCCAAAAAGATTTAGGTAAATTAGCTTGTAATCTCAATGACCTAGCTACATTAAGAATATGCTGATGCTTTCTTTCAGTAGAGCCATTTTGTTGAGGTGTTTTTGAACATGAGGTCTGATGAACGATGTCTTTAGACAAAAAATGAAAATGAGCTTAGAATTGACAAATTCTGTGCCATTGTCACTTCTGATAGTTTTAATATGTTTACTGAATTGAGTGTAAACATAAGCAATGAAATTTTTAAGAATAGCAGTGACTTGAGTTTTATCAGAAATCAGAAATATCTATCTACTTTTGGAAAAATCTTCCACAATAGTAAGAAACTGATTGCATTTGCCATGAGTACAAACTCGATAGGGACCCCATAGATCACAATGAATCAAATCAAACAACTGAGAGCTGACACTAGTACTAACATGAAATGGCAATCTATTTTTCTTAGCTCTAAGACATATATCACAATGAGAAATATCACTGTAAGAAACATGTTGAGAAGTCAACAAATGTTGAAGAATTGAAGATGATGGATGTCCCATTCTGCCATGCCACAGTTGAGTTTGCACAGTTTTAACAACATTAGCAGTATGAGTAGAGTACATATTAGGTAGGAGATTATACAGACCAGCAGTAAGATTACCAATCTCTATCATCCTCCTCTGAGATAGGTCCTGCAAAATACATTGATTTGCAGAAAAATTGACAGTATATGAAGATTGAGAAGTCAATTTAGAAATTGAAATGAGATGACAATGAAATGATGGAACACAAAGGACTTGATGTAATATCAGATCAGTAGTAAGATACACATCACCAATGTGTGTGATTGGAATCATAGAACCATCAGGAAGATGTAAACTAGAAGATAATGGCTGTGGATTAACAAGTAAATTGTAATATGAGACTATATGGTCAGTAGCCCCAGAATCAAGTATCCAGTACTTTGTATGAATATTAGCAGTCATATATGATGAATGAAAGGTAGATACACTAAAAGTATGATTAATCATCCAATCAGGTTTGACAGAGATACCTGAAATCTGAGAAGTAGTAAGTCCAGCCCAAGGAATATTTGGCACTTTTGCTTGCACTGCTTGAAGACTAAACTGAATCATCAGAGCTATTTGTTCACACTGGGCAGCTGAGAACATATCTTTTCCAACATTATCTGCACCTGCTGTAGAAGAAGGAATCACAGAATAATCAGTCTGAGAATTTACAACTGCCACAGCTTTCTTAGATCCTGATCCCACTGTACTTGCATTTCTTCGTTTTGGTTTAGGCTTTCCATACAACTTGTGCTACTCAAGGAATCCATGAAGACAGAAACACTTGTCTTTAGTATGTCCAAATATGTTACAATATTCACAAACTAGAGACTCATTAGCATTCTTTTGCCACCAGAAACAGGATTAACAGATTTAGACTTGTTTCCATGAAACTTGACATTCATAGCTGTGTTTTCAGCAATTATAGCTGGTAAATTGTACTCTCTTTGACTTTCTTCTTGAATCAACAAAGAGTAAGCTTGGCTCAAGGTAGGCAATGGAGTCATCATTAATATTTGACCACGTATAGCAGTGTATTGATCATTGAGTCCCATAACAAATTGACTTAACTGATGAATATGTTCATAAGTAGCAATTTTAGCACTATAACCACAACTGCAAGTGTTTGTACTACAAACACATTTAGGAACTGGTGACAAGTTGTCAATCTCATCAGCTAGAGTTCGATATTTTGTAAAATATCCAGTAATTGACATTGTTCCTTGATTCAATCCATTCAATTCCTTCTTTAACTGATAAATGCGAGGAACATTACTTTGAGAGAATCTAATACTTAAATCATCCCAAATTTCCTTTGCAGTAGCAAAATAAGCAACACCATTGCGAATATCAGTTGAAATTGAGTTTAACAACCACGATACAACCATATCGTTGCATCGATTCCAATAAGCATATTGTACATATGTGATAGTAGGTTTAACTAGAGTTCCGTCAATTAATCCTAGCTTCATTTTAGCAGATAACGCCAATCTAACCGCTCGACTTAATAGATGATAATTGTGCTCAGTTAAGAGTTGAGTAACAATCGACATACCAGGATTGTCAGAGTTTTGCAGATAATACGGATGATTTGCATCGATTACCGTAAAAGTTGAAGACGAAGCTGCCGCCATTATTGATGTAGCTGCCATGGTTGATGTAGACGGCGCAACCGCAGCGGAGTAAGTAGGTCGCCACATACACGAGATTGAGAGCTTTAATGGAGCTCAAGCTCTGATACCATGTCACAAAGGTAGAAGATGAAATGTGTATATATTTGTAAGTAATGACGTTGTTACAAAACAGAAAGAAAAAGATGAAAGTTGCATTTCTAGATCTATCTACTCTGTTATATAATCTGCTGTTATGAGCTACAACACACAGTAACTTTGTAACAAACTAGTAACTAATCATGCCACATCAGCATCTTGACAGCTGTATATTTGCCGACTAAGCTATTGATTAAGTTGAGTAGCTGATACACTAACAATTATGAAAATTTATTGTTCTTTTAAATATCGTGATTATTTGATCAATGATTCGTGGACAAAAATAAGGGTCACAATCACATGTTATATTCTATATAATTATCTAACGTACTATATTATCAGATTTATATTTCAAATGTCCGGATTAAAATATTTTTTTACTTTTCTTTATAAATTTCGGTGGATCAAATTTTTTCCTTTTCGCGAATATTTTTCACGGAAGGGAAAAAGTCGATCTGCGAATATTTATAACAGAAGGAAAAAAATTTTGAAGAAATATGTTAGACAAGTATTATTTAGCAAGGGGGTGTTAATGAACAGCACCCAAAAATAATGTATGTGTGAACTTTACTATTAGATTACCAAAAGAAGGACTTGATTTCACTCGTTCATATAAGCTGTCGACAGAACAGAAAAATCACAGACTAACTTTTAGCAAGAGTGAAAGGGCCTCCAAAACGATCCAGCAGCTTGTAAGGTTAATTTGTTCTGAACGCAGTTGCTTTTGATTACTCATTGAGTTCACTTTTACCTTGGTTTCTGAATCTATACCAATTTTGTCTTTTGTCTTTCTTTATGTCTATTACAATACTTGATCTTTTTATTTGAATCTGTTTGGTTGATCTTTTTGTTTGAATCTGTTTGAGTTGATCAGGGTTTGAGTAATGGATAAAACACATTTAATTTGTTCTAGAATAATACTCATTAGATAGTACAAATGATGTGTTATTGTGCAGTTTATATAGTTTACATACATGTAATACATGATTGTTAAGAATTATAAATTATGGAAGTTGCGGAAGTACTCTCGTAAATTCATAATACTTGTGAATCAGTTTTAAGCATTTGGAATATTGGACATTGAGTTTAGATAATCCAAAGGTAGAATTCTTTTTGTGGAACTTATCATGAATCATTATTTCGTAAATGTGTATGTATCAAAATGATGTAGGTTGGCGGTTTACCCCGGTTCTAACTTCTAATGGCACTACTCTCCCACACCAAAGGTCATGGTTTAACTTATTGAAAATATATCGAATGATTACATTAATAGAAAAGGCTAGCAAGCAGCAAGTTCTTCGGTAACCCTTTTTTGATGACAAAACCAACTCTCTAAAAGATTACATTCATAGACCCGCTAGTCATAGCAATACCATGCACACCATTAAATATAATTTAAAATAAATTTTGAGTGTATTGTGAACTCTGTAGGATTCTAGTAGAGTTGGATGTTCAGATTTTGTTTCGGATAAGACTGCTTTAGTGACAAATTTCTTGCTTTATTTTAGTATCACCTGGTGATATTCTTTGTTCTATGATTCTATCAGTGTTTTCTCTTATTCGGGTTTTCACGTTAATTAGTAGTGTTATATATTTATATGTGCTTGAAACATCCATAATATATGTCTTTATATTTTCATTTCTGTGTTTCAAAAAAAAAAAAAGCTACTTGTGTATTAGCGTAACTTACACACATTATACCATAGGACAAGTATACATAAAATTTAGGTGTGCCGTATTAATTCTGCTTGTTAATAACTTTAGTAGATGCCCCCTTACTCATATTTTCTTTATTGGTAAAATCAGGTACTGTAAGATGGCCACCGTTAGCTTAAAACTCCTTGTAGACAACAGCACCGAGAAGGTAATTTTTGCAGAGGCAGGAAAGGATTTTGTGGATTTCTTATTTGGACTGCTGGAAATTCCACTAGGATCTCTACTGAGTCTTCTTGCTAAAGAAGGGATGAGTGAATCCTGGACTTTGAGCAAAGTTTATCAAAGTGTGAATAAACTTGACAAAGAGTACCTACAGCCCGATCAAACCAAGAAGAGTCTACTGAATCCTGACATGCCTGCATCAAACACCAAGGGTGCCCCTTTAATGCAGCAATTGGGATATCGGACGTCACACTCTTCAAGCAGTTTCAGTTATCATGGCTCTTCAGTTGATAGGAAGGAAGTTGATGGGTATGTTAAAGGATCAGTGACGTACATGATTTCAGATGACCTAACGGTGAAGCCCATGTCCAGCATTTCGAGCATAACTCTCATTAACAGTTTAGGTGTCAAAGACATTGGTACTCTGGAAGAAAAGATGGTGCACATCGACATGAAGAAGGTCTCCCTAATTTCAACATTTAATTTACAATGTCTTTACATAAAAATTAGAATCACATTTTATGCGCATCATCTTGTAATATGTATATATTTTGACATGTAAATAATTAAACTCTTTGGCTTATCTAATATCATAAGTATATGGTTTGTATAACATGTTACCTGATCCTTTGTGATGGAGATGTTCTCAATATCAGGCTCTTTTCTTCCCTAACTCTTTCTTTTTGTGTCAATTTCAGGCTTTGGAGTTGGTGAGGACCTCCTTTGGATCCAGTACTGTTCTCACGGATATATTTGTTGGAAAGGCAGTAAAGAAATGTGAGATTGACGATTGATGAATCTTCCGGCTCCAGGAAGGATGTTCTTTCTTGCTATAATTTTGTTTTTACTCCAAAAGGCAAGGTTACTTGCAGAATTTCTGTTTCATGTTCAACTCTTAATTACTACTGTACTATCTAAATGTTCTTTTTTTAAGTGAAGTCAGTTGTGCTTTTGGTGTTTTATTATGGTAAATTAGTAACTATATATGTTATGTTCTCTACTATTGTTGCCCAATTGTACTCCTTTCTAGGACAGTATATTTGTTCGACGGACTAAGATCAGTTTTTTGCCGACTGAAATTTTTTATTTTAGAAACTTGGTAAATTGTAAAAATGAGTGACAACGTTAGAATTCTCGTCATACCAGAATGTTAAACATTGTAGCTATTCAAGTATAGCAATGTTGAATCATTTTGTCTTTTGGCATCTAAAACTCGTCATAATCTCTTTGAGGATGATCGGCCAGTCGAGCCGAGAGGGAGGGGTTGGAAGCTGTGAGAACTGATTCAGGCACATCAGGAGCAGCTGTAAGTTTAAGTTTTTTAGAGTATCTCCTCTGGTGGGATTTTTTTGAGGATGCCAAATAATATCTTGCCGACACACTCTTCTTTTCGTGGAGGGTAGTAATATCTGTCTGAGTTAGCTAAGGCTGATCTAGAGCTGCTGTTATGTTTCTACACAGGTTGAAGAATATAAGGGAAGTAATACTATCTTGAGTTACTTTGTTGTGTTGGAGACGTACCCATCAAAAGCTCCGGGGCGGGATGGCATTCAACCCTTCTGTTTTTAGAACATTACAGAAGAAGTTAAATATGTAAATGGATACCATAAACAATTTGCTCCTAATAGTTAAATATATGAATGAATTATATTTTTTTTCTAATATTATTATGCAGACTCTCGTGTCATGATAAATGGAAAAGCCATGAATTTTTTTAAGCATGTTACAATATAACTTCTAATAATGAAAAACAATACATGGAGTTAACCACTTTGAAAAATGAGTAACGGATTACTAGAATCAAAAGTGATTCAAAATTCCGAAGGAGGTACGGATTGTACAAATGAAGAAAATCAGTGAATACGGAAGATTTACTAAAATGATCAAATTACTTCAAATAAATTAAAACCAAAAGTACATAAAAAATTTATATACAAATAAGACATTCACGAGAAAAGCTGGAATCATTCTCTCGAGAAAAAGAGAAATCATTTTGATCAATCCGATTGCATGAAGAGCTGTATATTGGTAATAGAATACTGTAATTAGAAAGAATTTAATACCTCCTCCTCTTATGCATTCGTTTACGTATGAATTAGGAATATATATGTCAAAAAGAAATATAACATTTTGGAGCAGTGTTAGATATTCTAAATTGGTTCTCAAAATTTTTACAAATGATGTAGCATGACATTTGGCGTACTTTAATTCGTGTGCGTATATGTTTGCACGCAATGTCACATATTATTATTAGAAAGTTATCAATTATACATGTTACACATAAATATTTGAGAACCGTTTCGGGAGCCGATTCGGGATACCCAACATTTTTCAAAATTTTAAGATAGGAATAGAGGCTAAAAGAAAATATAAAATTTTAAGAAAAATGCTAGATTCTCAAAATTTGAACCCAAATTGGTTCTAAAATATAATCAATCATCATACAATTTAATAAGGTGAACCTCGAGTATTCACATCGTACATTGTCCATGTCAAGTCATTTCACAACTCTTTTTTTACCCAATTTTGAGCACTTAATACTACTTAATTTTTAACAAAGTAAATGTCTGTAAAAAATGGTAAATGTTATTTAAATATAAGAGTAAAGTTCTATGGAGTCCCCTGTTTTTTTGGAGTCCTGGAGTCCCCCATACGTTCTGCAACTAAAATATTACATAAAATATTACAAAATGTATTACTTTTCGAATCATATTCTACTAAAATCACTATTTTAATTAAAATCTTGCAAGTCTCATACTTTTTACAAGTAGAACACTGCAAAACATATATTTCTATAAAACATGCTTAGTTTGCAGAACATACATGTTCATGTTGCAGAACATAGATGTTCTACTTAGTAGAATGTGTTAGATATGCAAGATTTTAATTAAATTAGTGACAATTGTTAAACATGATTCGGAAAATGATATGTCTTGCAATATTTGATGCAATATTAGTTGCAGAATGTGTAGGGACTCCAGGACTCCACAAAAAATAGGGACTTCATAGAACTTAACCCTTAAATATAAAACTAAATGAACATTTAAAGGAGAGAATTCAGAAGAGTAAAATGTAGGAAAACGGTAGGCACGGATTATTAAAATCTCATTAATTTAACAGGGTTACTATTCTTTTTATTGGTAAGCCAAACAAAGCCTTGCATGGTTTCCCTAGATTATAAATTGTGCCGTAAAACACAAAAATCCACACACCCAAGTTTCATCGAGAGTCTACCGGCCTTCAAAGCGATTCCGCAGCTTGTAAGCTTATTTTGTCTATTTCATTTTGTGTATATGTATTAGCATCATGTACTCAATCTTACCCACTGTTTAAATTTTGTGTGTCGGTTTTTTTTGTCTAATGTACTTTTAATTTCATTTATTGAATAATCGGAAATGTGCACACAGGTACCTCCTAAATTCTGATAATTAGCTAGGGTTAATTATATGAACATCGTTATTTTAAGATATATATTTTGTTAAGTTAATATGATTACATAATAAGGCCCCGTCTGGCAAATCTTATAAATAACTTATTTCAGAAAAAGTATGTGTATATGTACTTTTTCTGAAAATAAGTAACTTAATTTTTATAAGTAAAATAAGATTTGATTTTTAATTCTTATAATAAATATTTATATTTGAATTTTTTTTTAAAAATACGAAATTTAAAAAAAAAAATAAGTTACTTATAAGCAATAAGTTGTTTCGCCAAACAGGGCCTAAATTTGGCAAAATTAGATTTCCCAACAACCCTTGGGTAAACAGTATGCTAACCCTTCCTAATTTACTTGTTCATTTTGACGTTTATGCCGCATATTTCTGTTTATCATTGGACAAGTAATTTGGGACGGAGTGCATGACACATGATTATTTGGGAATTTGTTGGGAGAAATATTTGGGGTACCTAGAATTTTCATCTAATTAGAGGTGGTGAACACCCGGCCCTGTTTATACTCACTCGCAAAAAATTAGGCCGGTTTGAAATATTGCAGGAGGTTAATTAGTCTAAAGCTCAGTTTTTGGGAAATGAGAAGTGATTCCTTAATCTGCTATGGTTGTGTTTGGTTGGGGTGAATGGATGAAATGAAAGGAAATAAATGAGAGTTGGTGGGAAAATTTGAAAAAAAGTTAGATATGTAAAATTGTTATGATAAGAATTGTGAAGAAAATGGAGTTAGTAAGGAATGTAGCATTCTATCTCAAATTGAGGTATTTATTTATAATTTAGGTGGTTAGGAATGGAATGGGCTAATGAATGGAAATTTTGAAAATTTAATCATTTTATACTTAAAAATCTCATTCCATTCCATTCCATTTTATTCATCCCAACCAAACACAACATATAGGTACATGATGTGTTTTTGTGCTGTGTTTTGAGTTGGTAATCATGAGCAACTTGTAAATATCCAGTTTAAGATTAGCTAATGCATCTTAACGAGCATTCTACTAGGTCTCGGGCGGATTTAGGAACGGGAAAGATACTTGCACCTCTTTGAGGCAGAAATTGTCATAAAAATAAAGGCCTGTCTTCAAAAAAAACAAGTAGAGTGCCGTTAAACTGATTTTGTTTCGATCTTGGATCCTTGCTTCTATTACATGGACTATAGGCTATAGCGTTGCATTTTGATGATTTGTATAGTTGAATTATATTTCTGAGTTTGTAAACCTTGAATAATTTTAATTGAGTTGGATGTTTAGATATTTTCGGAAAATAAGGGTGAAGAATCCTTTTGCAGAGAAAAAAATTGAATTTGAAAATATAAAATAAGTACACCTCTTTTTTATTTTCCTTCTTTATATATGTGGGAGGTTGTTTGGAATCTTATCACATTCATTTACTTGTACCACCAACAGATATACAGAATTGTTTACTTTTAAGTTTAGTTACTGATCAGTTGTTTCTTGGGGCCAGCTTTTGTTGTCCAGAAGCTAAATTCTAGCCCATACGGTGATTGGTGAAGGGGAGTGTTTGTTGGTCTTAGATTTGTTGCTAAATATTGTTCGGTTCCATGTTGTTTGGTCTTTGAAATTGCGAAAAAGTAACTCAGCAACATACTCCAAAATCGACTAATTAACATGTTCAACATGTCGATTATTGGATATGTGATTAATTATGCGACGTACTCCAAATCACTACTGCAGAGAATTTACATATTCGTGGTGGCATCTGTATGTTTTACTATTGGGCCCATGCATACTCTTCTATCTAATATCTTCTCTGTATCCTGTGTTTTAAGGGAGTGCACTTTTTGGTAATTTGTCTCTCTATTAGTCAACCACTAGCTTTAAGGAGTTGTCGCGTTTACTATAACATATGTACATATATGAGAAACTGACTGCTTTCCTGAGAAGTTTTTCCTGGTCGTATTCTCATATCACCTAGTGATTGTTTTTCCTTTTGTGGTTCTTTCATTTGGTTTACATGTCCTTCGCAAATTTGACTTGTTACACAAATACAAATTTTAATATTGTGCAACATTGACACTATGCATACAGTAGGATAACTGTACTTAAATTCAGGTGAACCTTTTCTTTGTTATAAAATAATTTAAGTAGATGCATAGATACTTACTCTATCCTCATTGATTAAACCAGATACTTGTAAGATGGCCACTGTTAGCTTGAAACTCCTTGTAGACAACAGTACTCAGAAGGTAATCTTTGCAGAGGCGGGAAAGGATTTTGTGGACTTCTTATTTGGACTCCTGGAAATTCCCTTGGGATCTCTGCTAAGCCATCTTGCTAACCAAGGCATGTGTGAATCCTGGACTTTGAGCAAAGTCTATCAAAGTGTAGATAAACTTGGCCAAGAGTACCTGCAGCCAGATCAAACCAAGAAAAGTCTACTAAATCCTGTGATGATCTCGTCAAATACCAAGGGTGCCCCTTTAATGCAACAATTGGGATATCGCAAGTCACAATCTTCAAGCAGTTCCAACTATTATGGCTCTTCGAGAAGCGATGATAAGAAGGAAGTGGATGGGTATGTTAAAGGATCAGTGACGTACATGATTTCAGATGACCTAACAGTAAAGCCTGTGTCCAGCATTTCTAGCATCAGTCTTATCAACAGTTTAGGTGTCAAAGATATTGCTACCCTGGAAGAAAAGATTGTGGACATTGACATGAAAAAGGTTTTCCTAATCCTTACATCCAATATTAACATCTCTGATCTCCATAACAAACATAATCATATTTTATCTGAAGCATGTTATAAAATTGCAATAACATCTATGTAATATTTTTATCAATTTGTGTAAATACAGTATAATATAATCCACCCTTTATTCAATCAGTGAATTAACTAGAAAAAAAGAAGACTTATCCTGTTTTACATATCTAATTCTTTGTGTATAGCTCAGTATATGGTTTTCTAGCGTGTTCTCTGTTTTTGGCTCGGTTCTTATTGGATTCCTTCTTTTATGTTCATCAATTTTAGGCTTTGGAGTTGGTGAGGACCTCCTTCGGATCCAATACCGTTCTCACGGATGTATTTGTTGGCAAGCCAGCAAAGAAATGTTAGAATGGTGCTTGATGAGTGCTTCGAACTTCATGAAGGATGTAGTTTCTAGTTTTTAATTTATGCAATTTCTTGTTGAACTACTGTTTCGTTCTCAGCTTCTCTACTATCCGAATGTCGCTTTTCCTTCTGAAGTAGACTGCCTTAATGTGTTTTGTTCAAGCTATTTGTCTATTTTATTATAAGCAAATTGACAAATTTCCTGCATCTTCTTTTACAATTTATTGGTATTTATTTCCTATATTTCTTGCAACACGTGAACGACTTAAGATGAGCAATTGAATGGTATGCAGCCACAATGCCAGTAAATAGCAAAAGAACAAGAAAGAGCTCACTTGTCATTAATGATACTGATATCATTTGTAAACTTTATTACTGAACTTTCTACTTTACACGGAGGCAATGACATGAATACAAATCAAACTCATGGAGCTGTGATCTTCGATTGTTTCAGAAAAGAAATTATTAATACTAAATTCAACTGGATAGATTATCTTGTCTTGAGGAGCTATGCTAAAGGCAAAAAGACAACATTACTTTTAACCTGCTGTTTAGCAAGTCATAACCTGCTGTTTGCGAATAAAATTTCCTACTGCATAATTATTGAACAGGTGTATAAACTTCTGCAACCTGAAGTAGCAACTATATATCTGTCGACGACATCTTAGCATTAAGTTTCAAGAAAATACCTATTGATAGATTCTGTAAATTTTAGTTGACAACTAAAATTGTTCTCAATAGCCAAGGAGAACTGCTCATGGAAGTGTACAGAAGCATTGGAGTGATACTTTTGGGAAACAAATGGTTCCTGTTCACTTGAATACTTACAAAACTTGTTTAAAGTTACAACTTACTGAAATCGGAAAACAAATGAGTAACAAACTGTAGCTGTTCCTAGCATATACTACCGTCCAACATCATCTTCCATACCATCACAATCTACTTCACAGTTTTTCTCAACTCGTTCCATCAATTTTTTCAGCCATTTCTCATCCGCGTCTTTCAAGAACTTGAACTTAGAAGGTGGTGAGGATCTCAACTTACTAATCTCTGCATCTACAGACAACTCAAAGAGATGATCGAAATCATGAACATTACAAGAATGGTCCAAAGTCTCAGCTTTTAAGTTTGGTGAAGCCAAAGGAGTAAGATCAGTAGAAGCAAGAAAATCATTCAAACACTTAGTTTCCAAATCCTCCTCAGTTTCTTCCTTGATTGTGAAGAGAAATCTTGGTGGCCCATTAAGATTGTGTAGCCTCATAAGCTCTATATCCACACTTTCACTGCAACAATCTTTGGGCTGCTGCAAATGCTTATCATCATCTCCTCCTGCCTCTAAATCTTGTTCATGCCCGTTAATCACGTCTGCGTTTTCCTGCAAATTACGGACCTTTGCCGAACTGGAGTGATTTTTCCACCATAATAGATAACACAGCTCTGCTACAAGCACTATGAGGACGACCAACAAAGAACTCGAACTAATGACTAGAACATTAAAGAAAACCATTTTTTGACGGTGGCGTTATACAAATTATTCAAGAGATTGGGTGAAGAACTCGAAAAGAGATCGAATGTGCTTGATATATGTCAGAGAAAGATAAAAATTAGAAAAGCCCCGGAGGGTATTGTCATGTACAAAGATACTTTCTTAGAAAAGAACACAAAAAGAAGAATATAGAACAAGATACAACTGACTTATGACTCAGAGGAACTTTATCAGAAGTTTAATTTCTGGAAGAATCATATTAGGATTTGTGATTCCTTAACATATGGATTTTTAAGAAACACAAGTGCTCTGTAACATGCAAAAAAGGTAAAATGTATTGCTCTTATTTAATAAGTACACATTATACTGCATTGTAATTTTATTGCATGCAAATAAAAGAAAATATATTACATTATGAGTAATTCTAAAATTCCCAAAATTTCTAAAAAGATGAGTTGTCAATCTTTTATTGATTGGTTTCTCATGTGTTAATATGAATCTCATTAATAAAAAAATGTCATGTTTCGGATTTTTTTGATACGCCATTCATACACAGCGACGTCTTATTTCTTTTGTGAATTACGAGAGTTTAAGTTATATGTTCACAAAAATAGAAACGAATATATTTTATCTATTTAGAATTAAAGTTTGGACAATGACAAACTAAAAGAGTATGAAATAAAAGAAAACATGAATACGTGGAACATGGTGCATGACGATGAAAGCTTAGGCCGAAAGATGTTTCTCATTTATCCTTTTTTGTTAGACATCCTTTTCTTCTTGTATATCTGCCTCCCTTACACCTCACTTCTCTAGCTTTTATCAGATTATTTTGTAATCATCAGGTTTTATACATCTTCTAGTATGGCATATTTGGTTTATTGCAACTGCATTAATGAAGCGCAGCGCAACTGACACGCAAAACAGGGACCAGAAGTAGCTAAGAACTTACTAGCTAGGAAATAACCTAGACAATGACTAAATGGAAACTAAGCGATATTTAAAGAGCATACATAGGAGGTTTTAGAGGCTAGAACGTATACAGATGCTAGCAGTTCCCAAGGCCCAAGCAAAGTTAGAGTTGAGAACAACTACAAAAATCATTAAGCATCATTCAATCCTCCAAGAGCATATTTCCGGATAGATCTTGCTATGAGTTTCAGACAAATTATCCATTTCAGTGTCACCATTCCCCTCTTCATTGCCTGAAATTTGACGGTCACCAAGTCTGGCATATATGGTCCGTTACGTTAAGTAATCAGTTCTCCTAAACCTTAAGGTGTTAGGGAAATGACTTATCAGGATTTTATACTACTATAATCTAGCACGTTCTCCTTATTGAGTTTCATCTGCTCTGTCAACATATTGCTTACATGTCTTAAGCCTGGTAACTAAAAATACTGAATTTGACTTGAGCTGTGCTAGTTTACAAGGTACTAATAACGAATATGTAGCCTTATAGGTAAAAAAAAACATTTCCTCTCAAGTATATGGTCCTTGTACATTTCCTCTCAAGAGTTAGTCCTTGTAAATATGCAGGTAGAAAACTCTGTTCCTCCATTAAGGTTTTCAACCTTCACATTTGTTGTTTCGACCAAATTCATGGAACAACAGAATCTGTACCGTATATGTTTCATATATTTTGATTAATCATTTGTCGTCTCCTACTTTTTCAACAACAATAACGTATACGCACTGAGCTTTTGAGGAAGAATTAAATGTTATGTTACTTTTAGTCGAAAAGTAGCCAGCTTTCTAAAGGTGCCCATCTTGAATAGTTGAAGAGAAACTGTGGGTAGAATTGTTTTATTTATTTAATTTTGACAAGGTCTTTGTTTGAGTTATTTATGAAAGAAGTTTAATGTTTCCTTGCACAAAAGTCAAATTATGTGTGTGTATATAACTTAATTTTGACAATAGCATGCTTATCATTTCATTTAGTTTAAGTTTTAAAACAATGTCTAGGACAGAGATAGGCAGCGGAGGAGATAAAAGATGGTCTCTTGACAGAGCGTCTGCTCTGGTCACTGGTGGAACTCGTGGCATAGGGTTCGATAGCATATCTATTTATAACTATCACTAATTTTTTGTGCTTTTCTTGTAGAGATTGTACTTTTTACAAGATCAGGAACCATGGCATGCTATGTATGCGTCAGAAATTTTAGTATATCTTTTTAGGTTATGCAATTTATCAGTTATGCTCTTTTATTTCATTATATAGGCATGCAATAGTCGAAGAGCTAGCTGGGTTTGGAGCAGCAATTTATACATGTGCTCGCAATAAGAAAGACCTTGATCAGTGTTTAGAGGAATGGAAAATCAAAGGTTTTAACATTACAGGATCTGTTTGTGACTTAAAATCGCGAGTTGCACGTGAGCAGCTGATGGAATCTGTGGCCACTGTATTTGGAGGAAAGCTCAACATTCTGGTCTGCTTTTCCTTTGTTTATATTACTTACTACTTGGTTTGATTATGATGTTACTAATGCAATAAATGCGAAAAATTACATGTTTAGGTTAATAATGCTGGCATAGCTTTACTTAAAGAGACGACAGAGTTCACAGCAGAAGATTTTTCCAATATAATGGGAACCAACTTTGAGGCTTCTTACCATTTGTGTCAACTTGCATATCCTTTACTCAAGGCATCAGGGAATGGAAACATTGTGTTTATCTCTTCAGTAGCTGGTGTCATCGCTTTGCCTTTGGTTTCTGTCTACTCATCTTCCAAAGGTATGTGTGCGCACTCTAGAATAAAATATAAGATCCAATTAAGTCTACCTTGCTCATTTTAAGGAGAGCTAGTAACCCGTAACTTAACACTCTAGAGAAAGTAGAATCTTACTAAACTCCATTAGAATTAATGGAGATCAAGAAGGATGAAGAAAAACGTAACAGAATTACATACATACAGAAGTGTAAGTAAATGTTTACATCACAGCAATTAGAGATGATTACAGAAATGATTGAAATTACAAAATGTGTCACTTGAGACTATTTATAGAGTTGACTTGACTTTACTAAAACAGCTGACTATTATTATGAAATGTTGATCACTAGCATTACTAGTGTTAACAAACACACACAAACAAATATTCATATGCCATGTACATGTGCATATTCCATATCTTTTTCCAATATTCGTGTTCATATTGAATGCAAAACAGGGGCGATCAACCAACTGACGAAGAGCTTGGCATGTGAATTGAATGGGCACAAAACAATATTCGTGTGAACTGTGTTGCACCTTGGGTCATCAAAACTGATATTGTTGCTGGAATAGAAGTAAGTTCGGTGATTAATCTTCATACCTTTCTCTTTAGATAGACAATTCCTTGAATATTAATTTCAAGATTGAAATCTTACAGTTTTTGGACTTCTCGATGAGATGAATTTTTTTTTGGCTTCCTCATTACTAAAACCTGCGTTTACTCCTGCTACATATAGTCTAAAGTTGTTGCTCTTTTATGATATTATTAGGAGGATCCAGAACACAAAAAAATATTAGATACAATGGTGAATCGGACTCCGTTGCATCGTCCTGGAGAACAAAAGGAAGTATCTGGAGTAGTGGCATTCCTTTGCTTGCCTGCAGCTTCTTATATCACTGGCCAGATTGTTTGCGTTGATGGAGGTCACACGGTCTGTGGTTATTAGTAGATTATAAAAACATAAATACAATATTTATATAAAAATATGTACTCGTGATAACGTGTTGCATGATGATGTGATTTGTACTAAACTTTTACATGTTTAAATGGTGTTTGGTTTTCAAATTAGTACTAACTTTTTCTAGTTCTGGTGATATATTTGATCTCCGATTATTGACACGGGTGCCCTACATTAATAAAAAATAATGTTTTTTTTCTTATATATATTTTTCCCAAACATTTTAGGAAAAAATGTCAAAAAAAATTGTATAAAATACGCACTTGTATTCGAATAATGATCCGAGCTATTCGTGGCGTAGTATATGGGGAACAAAATCGCTGCTGCTAGAAGGATTGTCATAGAGAGTAGGGAATGGTTTGAATATAATTTTCTGGAGAGATACTTAGTTTCCAGGAAGTAATGTGGCTTTGGTCCCTCATCAAGACTCCCTCATCAAGACCAAGTGTACAACCTAGATCTTAAGGTTAACGATTTAACTGATGCAAAAAGTGAAATATGGAGAGTGCATATGATTCAGAATATTTTTTCAGAAGAATTTAAACAAAATCTTAAGCATTCTGTTATCTAAAAGGATGTCTGAAGACAAATTATATTGGTGACCATCAAAATAAATCTTAAGCATTCGGTTATCTACAAGGATGCCTGAAGACAAGTTGTACCGGTGACCATCAAAATGGACACCAAAATGTATGCCTGGAGGGGTGATGCGTTGAATGTTATCAGAATTGTTGATAAGAACGTTGGTGGATTCTCTTCTTTGTTTCTTATCTATAATGATATACATGATTTTTCTAGACTTTTTGATATTTTTGTTATTTCTCATGTCAAGAGAGTCTGAAATTCAGTCACCCATCATGTAGCTAAATGGAATACTAGCCATCATACAGCTAGATGGAATACTGAAAATAGTGATGAGTTGATTTGTATGAACCGGTTCCCAGATAGTTTAATTACTTTGGCTGGTGTTGATATGCAATAATATCTACATTGTTTTCCCTTCAAAAAATAAAAAAAAGAAACTTTTTAAAATGCTAGCCGTGAGAATCGGTAATTTGTGTTGCTAAATTAGAGAAAAATCACCAATGTCAACTAAAAGTATCATATTTCTCATTTTAAAAGTTCTCATTCGAAAGCGCAATTCTATATATATAATGTATTATTAAAAATAAATATTATATTTGTTATTGCTCGGATAAAATAAGTCGACGTCATATTTTATGAAATACCAATTTTTAACGTAAGTTGATAGTTCAATTCACCCATACAACTTCAATATAATGCTAATTAAAGTGTCATGTTATATTATTACAACTTCAATCGAGTTTTGATAAGAGTATCGTGGTGGTACATCTGGATAATGGCCCTTTGTATCACAATTTTGATTAAAATGCAAAAAATATCATAATCTAAAAAGTGACCCTTTTTGTCACATAAAAACGCAACATTAAGGTCTTATTTGTTTCATCAATTTTTTAATTACATAGGAACTTAAACTTCCTCGTAACTAAGTTACAATTACAAGTTTCGTGATAATTAAAATAAAAGTGTTTGGTTTATTGCTATGCAATTAGAAGTTACTTAGTTATGTTTGGTAAGTAATTAATATTTTTATATTGGTAGCTATGTAACTTGTGGTGACCACGGTGGACCTTGGTAACTAACTTCCAATACTTTTTGGTAACTACAAAAATCCCGGAATTCGGAGTTCACTTACTCAATTTCAAATTCAGCAAACCAAACACTGTAGCTCATTTTGAATCTAAGGAATTTCAAGTTGCACAGTTGGGTTACATCGAAACAAACGAGGCCTAACTTGCGTTTCTTGAAAACGCGACATTATAATGCGTTTCTTCATGAAATTAAAAAAATAAAATCTAAAAACACAAAAAAATAAAAAATAAAAAATAAAAAACCAAAACGCAAGTGTTACTTGCGTGTCTTGAAATGTTAAACCAAGTACCATGCAGGCCCAAATGAAACAAACAGATTTTGGTGTTCAAAAAATGCATATATTAGTTGCGTTTGTATGTGGTACTAAGGGCCATTTTACTCCATAATAATCCGAGTCCGGTGTACAAATTGTCTCCTTAAAGCTATATTCCGTCAACTCAATTTAGCAAACTAATACGTGATAATTTGGCCCAATTTTCAGTTGCATATTCATGTCAAAGGCTTTGTAAGCCTCAAAATTTTCCTTGAAAGCCCCTGATTTGCACCCACTGCATGCCCGCATAGGTGATGGAGCAACACATAGCCAACACAAGTGAACACTACACAAGTGTGTTGTTATATAAAGCCATAAAAGGCTCTTCACAAATTCAGTGCGGGACTACCATTTTCTTCACAAATTTTTACTTTTAAGAGATCAATTTTGGATAATCATATCTCATTAATCTCGTAGTCATTTTGAGTAATTAAAAGTTCCTCAGAAAGCTCTCACAGAGGAGAACAAACCCAAAGCATTACTTGTTGCGCGTACAAAACAAACACCTATTTAAAATGCTACTCAAACATTGACTTGACCATGCGGGGCTTAAGCCCACATTTTCCAACATGTTAGTATTCGTGTTTGAAGTTGCTCTTCTATACTACATTGTGTACAAGACTCCAGGTTATAAACTTAAGCCAAATTCATCCCTACTGATAAATTCACAGCAGACTGTTAATATGTTGAAAACTATTTCTATCTAACTATGTAGTAGTTCACAAGCAATTGATAAAAAAAATTAGTCTCATGTAATTGATATATATAATATTATAAGATATAAATCATGCAGGAGCATATTTATATCTTAAATTTTATGAAACTGTTACAAGCACAAACAATATCTTACAATACTTTTAATTTAAAGTTTTAAACTATTTAACGAAGACTTGTAGCCCAATTTGTTATCAGCATTTCTCGTGCAATTATTTCCTCTTGCAATTTGATAAATTTATTGATTGTTTCAATAAAATTAAGTCTCTGCATGAATTTGTTTGCGAAACTCTGCAAGTGCCCATAAGGGATATATGTTTCTGTACTGTGCATAGTGTAGCATACAGCTCTTCAAGTAAACTCCTGTAATTTCCTGTAATTACACGTCAATGGTTGTTTACTTTTGTAACTATATGTGTTAAAAAAATAGCACATATGAAACTCAAAACAGTGCTAATTTTTTGATGTCATATTACCTGCTGCGGGAAGTCTCCGTTATCCATTTGGGCATTAATCAGCAACTTCGCTGCTCTATATAATGGGGTTGGATCACTCACAGCCTGTTTAGTTTAATATTTCGAGATTTTAATATATACTAGTTTATATGCCGTGCAATGCACGGGTTGCTTTTAATAAGTTAATTTAATTTAGAAAAGTTGTTATATTTATAAATAAATAGTTTTCATTTAGAAATAATATGCTAACATATTTCGGTTAAAATAGATAATTGATTAGTTACTGTTAATTATTATACTATCTATTTATTATCTTATTGAATAGAATGTCGAAATTTGAAAATAAAAA
>PHNY01065569.1:1866-28288 GCA_003724115.2 Anethum foeniculum
CAATATATAAAATTTAAATTTCTTAATATGTGTGTTTTTTCCAAATGTGACAACTAAAAAGGGACGGAGGGAGTATCATTTTATCTAATGAATATAAGAGCAACTCCAATGAGAGTGCTAGTCCATTTCTTAAATTTATTATAAAATATTGGATCCTAGTAAGTTAGGATGTAAATAGTTTTTTTTTTTTGAAAATTAGGATGTAAATAGTTATTATGCACTCCAACAATCTTACTTAAACTTCAATATTATATTATATTATTAAAAGTATTTTTTATCATTAAATATACATACTACAATAGAGAGAGAGTGTATGTTCATAATAATTTATTATAAAATATAAGTTAGAAGAGGAAAGAGGTTACTTATTTATAAGTAATAAGATCAACTCCAATAGTGTACTAGTGTTTTCGGTATAAATATTGCAAAATATCGAGTCCTAGTGATGTAAACAACAATTTGTATTTCAACTCCAACTATGATCCCTATATTCATTATCGTTACAATAATAATAAATTTGGGAAGAGATGGACAAAAAGTGGAAGTAAGAGAGAGAAAAGAAGTTCAAATAAGAGAAATACTTGAATTTTTTAATGAAACAATTGAAATAGAGCAGGGCATGACTATCGGTTCCTTATTAATAAAAGGCATGAGAGATGAGAGTTAATAAGGAATGAGAGTAGTGTGATGTACTAGTGATTTAAGGATCTAATAAGATATGACCTAATAAGATATTGTTGGAGCACTCAAATTTCTTATATTTGAAATTGAAGATTATTTGAGTTGTTTTATTTCTTCATATTCCTTATAATTTAGTTTAGTAGTCCAAATAGCTAACTTATTGGAATTGCTCTAACTACTCCCCCGGGAGATGCTCTAATGGAGGAGGAGTAAATATTTTTGAATTTGATATGGAGAGCACGACAGCCAGGAAACAGTTATTTTCATAAAATTGAAGTAATATTTTTTTTTTTTGAAAGGCAAATTTTTATTATAATCAAAGAGAGAGTACAGGAGCCATAGGATACATAATAGAGAAAATTGCCCCTGCTCTAAGAGACTGAAAAGGAAATAGCTACTAAAGGGCACTAGACTTCATACTAGGGAACCAGGATAAACCACTGACTAATATATAAGACCACTTTAATATAAAAGGACTAATAAAATATTCTCAGGGGATGGAGCCGTCTTTTAGGGAACCAGATTTTCCTGTCTCCTCTGCAAGCTGCAAGCGAATCTCTTCAAACATAGTCATCTCAAGCAAGACCTCTTCTACTGACATCAAGCTGTCTCCTTGAATTTGGGGGTCTAGCATGTTAAGAAGAGATTCCTGCAGGTAATTCACAGCAATTTGATCAAGACCTTGAGCAACCGAATTCATGTTTGAAGACTGACCAACTTGGAGATTTACTACTTTGCTTTGTTTTTTGACTCTGTTATCCTTAATTTCATCTTCAAGGATTTGAGTTATGGATTTCTGAATAGGCTGACCATCTTCTAGGACCACTTTAGAGCCATCCAGGTCTTTGGAAGCTAGACCCTTAGCTTCTAAAATTTCTACCGCTTTCTCCGAGAGAAGACAATTAACACCAAGAGAAGGATTATCATGCATTTTTACTTTTCCTTTGTCTCTATTGGACAGAAGAGTTAGCTTGTTGGATGTAGCCTTGTCCTCCTCCATCTTTCTTTGAGAACAAATCTCATCCACTTCAGGAATTCTTAAGAGAGGGAGATCAACTCTGTCTTCAAGAGCCAAACCCGCTTTAAAAGCGAACACTGGGTCAGTTTTGAGACAGTTAGCTTTCTCCTTAGAACCCATAAAATTCAACTGAGTTTCTACCAGCTTCTCTAAGTGATCCATTTTTTCCAAAATTTTCATAAGAACTTCATATTGTTTTGCATCAACCACAACTCTCTTTCTTTTATTTGGTTTTGGACCTTGAGCCACTTCGCCATTACCAAAGTGCGAATATACTTGAAGCTCCGGTAGGTCAGGACCTCACCCAATATCAGTGTCCAGTATGTCACGAAGAGGAACGAAGGAATAATCTATCTTTACTAATCCAGAGTGATGGATCATACCCCACTTGGCAGCAAAACGAGCTGCTTGATTACGAGCTTCACTAACAGTATAAACTCTGCATATTGGCTCATAATCAGATGGTAAAAGAGGATTGCATGCGTTGATAGCCTGAATATACTTAACAAGATCTAGCTGATCCGCCTCCTCATAGTTTTGGCGCTTGAGGATCCGAAATGACTCCACATATTCAGTTTCGATAAGCAGATTGTGATGGCCTCTTACATACGCCTCTCATCCCTTTGTGGATGGCCCAGAGTTGAGCTTGAAAGTGAGTAAGGCCCTGAACAGGCCCCATAATACCTCCTACCAGAAAATCATTGTGATCACGGATGATGATACCGACGTCATTCTCATTCCCATTTTCAAGTGGGGCTTCTAAAGTATCCTCATAAATGTTGATCTTAACAAACCCTAGCGGAGGTGTAATCCAAAACCTATCCATTTTGGAGAGAGACCTTAAAAATATGAGTGAGACTATGATACTAAAGGGAGGCAGGAGAGAAAATAGGGGTTGAGGTGAAGATTTGAGGAGAAACCCCTGTATATATACTTCCAATTACGTGTGTAGGAGGCCGATGCATATACCATCTGATAAATTGTCTCCGCATGCTTCTTGATAAAAAGAAAAGCCCAACCGTTTTTCATGGAACCACAAAGATTTTATGAAAAAAGATTCTGAGGATTGCCACTCCAGAGAAACTTAATCATGATAATACATTTGCATCTAATAAAATAAGCAAAGGAGAGAAAAGGAAGTGAATAAAATACACTGCCTTTCTACTGCCTTTTTTTTTTATTAATATTAGATTTAAGCTGAATTCCAGTGTGCCCCATCCTAATTTTTTGCGAAATAACACTTGAAATCATTGGATTTTCTCCCATTTGTGGCTAGATTGTGGGCCTCCACATTAAGGTCTCGCCTAATGAATTTGAGCCTTAGCCCATCCAATGTTAGGCCCAATCCATCCAACATCAAACCTGTCCTTGACTGCTTCTTTTTGATTCACAAATAATCATCAAATTTATCCACCATCTATTTAGAATCACAACATACAAGCATGTGATACTGCCCTAACTTATGCAGAGCTCTGAAAATTAATAGGTGTTTTAAGGCCTCAATCTCTACATTTAAACTCCCTTGGACACTTAGAGGACTTGAAAACAAATAAATTAATTTTTTTGCAGTTATCTCTAATGATTCCTCCCATACCACTCGTTGTTTCATTTGGAGACCATGACCCATCTATAGCCGCTATCAACTCTGATTTGTTAAAGATTTCATTCCAAATTAACAAATTTTCCTTATAGTAGTGTAGGATAATAGCACCTTTAGGATCTGCATACCATTTTGCTTTTGATTTCTGATTAATCCATTCATTGGCCATTGCCCATTTGAATGATCTCAATAGGATGACCTTAGTAAGGGAGTTTTTAGAGATTTTATTACCACTGAACACCAACTCATTTCTTGCCAGCCAGATCGTCCACAGAATTGTTGCAACCGACATTTGCCAAGCTTGTCGATAAGTTTGTCCTTTATATCTCCTAAAAGTCTTTTGCCAGAGCGATTTCAATGATATTTGGATATTATCAATTTTCCACCATTCTTGAAGAATCATCCATGCCCACTTAGCCAGTTGACATTGAAAGAATAAATGCTCAATATCCTCGATAGCATCACGACACCAATCATACATGCCATTCATATTAAGGTTGTGGATTCTAGAAATCAAAAACTGTTTTGTTGGAATTACGGCATGTTGCAATTTCCATATGAACAACAAAACTTTTGGAGGAGCTTTGATATTCCACAGTTTTGACCATAGAGAGTGGATTCTAGAATTACCCTGCAGCTGATCATAACACCCTTTTGTGGTGTAATTTTCTCCTGTAGGTGCCCAGATTAAGTTATCCGCACCTTCTTTGAGATTAATCTCTTCTACTAGGGGCCAAAAGATCTCTATTAGTTGTTCTTCCTCATGAGTTAAATCGATGTTCCACCATCCACCATAAGAAGCACCTACCCTTTTGAACCTCGCAACCATTTCTGAAATAGAGGACCTCTGAAAGTTCAAGATTTCGAGTAATCTGGGAAAGACTACTCTCATAATACCCGCTTGATTCCACTTGTCACACCAGAACAATGTAGACTCACCATTTCGAATGACTTTCACAAACTGATTGCACTTTAACAATTGACTCATATTTGGCCTTGTAATTATGCCAACTATATCACGAACCATTTGAGATGTTCCATGTTCACATTGAAGTGAGGCCAAATCTTTATCCAACAATTCACCATAAAAATCCCCCAAGATTTTTTTCCAGTAACTACCACTTTCTAAATGCGAACACCACCACCATTTACCTATCATTGCACTGTTCCTATAACAAAGTGATGCAATATTAAGTCCTCCATCTTGTTTTGGTTGACATACATTGTGTCAGTTCACAAGATGCATTTTCCTTCTGTTTACACCTCCTATATTGTTGTCACCCCAGAAGAACCAACTTCTAATTTAGTCAATTTCTAACTAAACATTTCTTGGCATCACCAGTAAATTAAACCAGTAGTTAGGTAGGCTGTCAATGGAGGAGTTTAAGAGTACTAACTTACCTGCCTGATTTAAAGTTTTACTCTTCCAAGTTGCAAGTAGCTGCTCCATTTTGCAAATTACAGGTTGCCAGAAATCTAATCTTTTAGGATTTAAGCCAAGCTTCATCCCTAGATAAAATATTGGAGATTTACCAATTTCGCACCCCAACCTTCCTGCCCAGTACGGGATATTCTCAAGATCCTTTCCAAATCCATACAACGAGCTTTTGTGAAAATTGATTCTGAGCCCAGTAAGTAATTCAAAACACTGTAACACCTTTTTAATCTCAAGGATCAGTTTGAGATCATTTTTAATGGAAAGAATCGTGTCGTCCTTCTCCGCTGCTTCTTCAATTAAACAATGTAAAATCTGTCCCACAAATAAATAGAGGAGCGGAGATAATGGATCCCCTTGTTGAATTCCCCTTTGCGGAACGATTTCTCTTGTGGGAGAACCATTAACCAGAATAGCGATTCTCGTGCTTTTGAAAATATTTTCCAACCAACCAACCCACCTATCACCAAACTTCATTCTCCTTAGACACTAAAATAAAAAATCCCAGCTAATAGAGTCGAAGGCTTTCTCGAAATCAAGTTTTAGAATCAAGCCCTTCATTTGCCCCACAGTTAGTCCATGCACAATTTCATTTGCTATTAAAATTCCATCCGAGATTTTCCATCCCATGATGTACGCTGATTGTGTCTCGGAAACCAGTGTGTTGATTACTCTTCTAAGTCTATTTGCCAACACCTTTGTTAATAGCTTAATAGAACAATTAATCAAACTAATTGGACGGAAGTCTTGTACCACCTTTGCCTGCAGTGTCTTTGGAATAAGAGCGATAAATGAGGAGTTTAAACCATTAGGAAAATTTTTTCCTTTGAATATTTCTTCAAAAAACACTCAAATTTCTCCTTTAAATAGATCCCAATTGCGCTTAAGAAAACCAGCATTAAGACCGTCCAGGCCTAGCTCTTTCGACGAATCCATCTCTTTCAAAGCCCTGTGTACTTCATCCAGAGAGAAATTTCTTTCTAGACTCAAGCTATCTTCCTCTACCAGAGCTGGTATTTTCAAACTGCCCAAGTTAAAGACTGGATCCCTTCCTGCATTGCTGAAAAACGAAGTGAAGTGGTTGAAGAAAATTTCCTCTTTTGTCTTCTAATAACACATGCATGAAAAAAATGTGTGTTCTTATCCCCATATTTACCCCAGTTCAATCTAGCTTTTTGCTTGATACTACTTGATCTAGCTTCGTACAACTGTGATAAGTTCTCCCGGATCTCCGACTTTCTTTTTTCATCCCAACTTTCCTTATCAGCCCTATCTTGAAGTTGTTCCATTGAAGCTGTATTACCCTTTAGATCACCTACATTTTCTTTTGCCCAACCGTTTATGACAAACTTAATCTCTCTCAGTTTTTCAAGAAACCTTGTGTATTTTGACTCCTTCCACTTCTGTTCAATCAATGCTAGCAAGGTCGTATTTGCCATCCACCAATCAAAAATCTTAAAAGGCACTGGATCACTCCTTTCTATTTTAATTTGTACCAACAGTGGCCTATGGTCTGAGTTTTTCCTTAACATAAACTGTGTTGACCAATGTCCTGTATATAGCCAGTTAAGATTGACCAAAGCTCTGTCAAGTTTGCTCATTTTGCCTCATGGTCAAAACCATTAGTAAGTCTCACTACCTGTCTCAAGTTCTTCAAGACCCAAATCTTCAATGAAATTGTTGAAATGAAGTGAATCACATGAAGCATATTGACAATTTGCTCTTTCCAATTCATTTCGAACGCAATTAAAATCCCCGAGGAACAGGACTGGATGAGATTCTAGTTGACAGTATTCTCTTTTAAGTTCTTCCCAAAGTAAACGCTTCTGCATTAGATTTGTTGGAGCATAAATATTAAAGATCGAGAAATGAATCCCTGTTAGTTTTGTCATACCTGAGAAACGTATCCAATTTTTATGACTCACGTGTGAATGATGATTGATTGAATTTATGTCCCAAGACACTAGAAGTCCTCCAGACAAACCAGAAGCATGAGATGTTATCCAGCCATGTTCATCATCATTCCAGATAGAATTTGTCATCACTCTATTCCAGTCTCCATATTTGGTTTCTTGGACACATACTAATAATGGTTTTTCTTCTGTGATAAGAGTACGAAGATTAACTCTATGAGAATAATCAAGTTCTCCCTGAATGTTCCAACTTAGGATTGAGAGAGATTCCATTTCAGATGTTCACAATGATTGATCCAAAAAACTCTTGAGAATTCTATTTAAGTAATCTCTGTTTAATTACTTATAATGTCGATTCACTATCTTTGATGTGAGATAATCCCATGTTTTCTCCCGTCTCAAGAATGAGCATAGCTTCCAGGTCCTTACCAGTCAAACCTTTTGTATCCACATGAGTCGTTTTGTACCGTTCGAGGATCTCAAAATGCATGTTCATTTTTGGAGCATCTTGCTTCTTCTTAGGTTTTTCCCTCTTTGTAGACACCTTGAGCTTTTTCATCTTCTTAATAACCATCACCTTATGTTTGATCTATTTTTTGGTTGCCTCAGTTTGACATGTCCCTCCTTTTACATTTCTAACTTCTAATAGGGAATCAATCCCTGAATGTTCTTTGTTTGTTCCCAGAGTTTCTTCCACAATAGATGAGGCATCCGTTGCCGAGTTTTCTCTTGGTCCCCATTTTTCCTGGACTTGTGGAATATCTTCACTCTGTGCTACATCACATGTTGAAAGATAGGGTTGCGAATCTTGTTGCCATTGAGACTGCTCTCTCTTCTCCTTGTTTGACTTTTTATCGCAATCTCTCTGTTGGCTCTGGCTCTTTTCCTCAATCTCTATGATTGCTTCTTGGCTTTTTCCTGATTCTACATTCTTTACCTGAGACCCTTCTTGTTGGTCTTGATCTGTTGAGTCTAATTCTCCCTTATTGAGAAATGTTGATTTGAAAATGACCGGGCTAGTTGGTTGATCAACTATGTTACCATCAAGTTCTTCACTTTCCTCACCCTTAGTGGATACACTTCTACCCTCTTCTCCTGGCCATCTTTCAAAATTTTCCAAGACCAAACTTTCAGAAATGTGAACCTTGAATTCCCTATTTTCTATTTCCACCTTGATTGACCAACCCAAGGGGTCCTGTTCCTTTGTTTCGATTAACACTTTTGGATTCATAAGAAGGTTATCATCAGAGTACACGGAAGCTATGTCCAACATTACACCCTTACCCTCCACTAGTTCTTTGAAATTGGTTTCACTCCACCCTGTGATTAGCAAACCACGAATTTCCACCTACACTCTCCTTGGTAAAATAAGGTTTTCTATAACAGCAAGCTTCACATTTAGGAAGCCTAGTCCTACAAAATCCATGTCTATCTCCTTCATATTCGTACCTTCAGGGATGTCACTAAGAAACTTTTTCCAGACATCATTTTAACCTCAATCTCCCCATAACCAAGTAGTTCCATAGTGTTTCTTATTGCCAATAAACTATCCTCCTTCCACGTTTCTATTATCATGCTTCTACTCAAGAGCGTGGAGAAATTCTTGTTTACCTCTAGAGAGATTGAATCTTCCAAGCAGCTACTCCTCTCTTTGTTCCCCTCTTCTTCTGAATCCGGAAAAACAAAATGCTTTTCCTTTGTGATAGTATCCCCATGTTTCCTAACTTGATCTATCTTCCTCTGCATATTACCCTGTTCCAGTATTTCCGCCATATCTGACCCTCTCTCTTTCGAAGCATGCTTCTGACCTTCTTTAGATTTTAGGTGGAACTTCTTCTTCTTAGCCCTAACTGCCTTTAGCCTCCTATCTTTTAGGTAGAGACCATCCATTTTGCTTATAATTTGGTGGAACGTCCTTTCATCAAAAACACGTACAAATTCATAGCGCCTATTAAATTTATCTCTGCTCTTAGGTAGTATAATATCTTTGATCCTACCTATTCTCTTGCACATCTACCATAGCTCTTTTAATTGAACTTCATCCGGGAGGTTGGCAAGGAAAACAGTATTTTTTTCCCAAGTATTCGCCTATTTCTCCACTACTAACTGTGAGATAGATTGCTGATGTCTATTCTCCGATTCCAGCTCATTTTTTTCTTTACTCATCAGTGCCTCTTTATAGTTCCTTTGATTACTTTTCAGGCTACCCTCATGAATTTGATTGAGAGCTTTAGTAATCGCTTGGTCACCTCCTTTTAACGCTTCACGAACTGTATCCTCTTCAACCCATTGGATATTGTCTTCAATGAAATGAACAATATGATCGTCTATTTGTGCCTCTTTCATGGACTTGTTCAATTCCTTCCTCATCAGAAGCACATCTCTTAACAATTTCTCCTCCTTCTTGTCGTTCCATGGAGATTCCTCCTTAAGTCTCAGTCTGACCTCTCCTTTTGAGTTATAATCTATGACTTTTTCACAACGTTGGCGTTCAATGTGACGGTCTCCTTTCCCATAACACTTAAGCTTACTATAATCCATGTTCCTGGACCTTGTTTCCCATCTCTTTCTGCTATTCTCCAACGATTCATATCTACTAGCCCACCAATCCTCGTTCACATAGAACGCTTGAGGACCAGTATAATTAGCATCCATAGATTTTTCTCCATTGTTGCTGATTTTTTCACCTGGAGATCTCTCTTTCCTATTTTTTTCTCTTATTTTTCTCTCTTCTCTCTCTCCTCTCTCCACTCATTTTTTTCACTAAATTAAAGTTTAACCCAGAAGCTTCGCACTTATGTAAATGTTTTACCTACCATCCTCTTTGTAGTAATATGCTTAAACACTTTGATTAGATCTATTACTTTAGAATTTATTATAAGTAATCTTCGATATGAGAAATTTTAATTAAGTTTGGTCAATATATTGATAAACTCCAATATTTTTATTGCTCTTTTACTTTTTAAACATGGCTAATTATTAAAAGTACATATTTTATGGAAATACATCTTCAAATTTACTTATTTTATTCAACAAATTAAATTAATGACACATATTTGGGTAGTTAACAAGCCAATCTCTTTTAAACTTCTAAACTATATTCTCAATTATAATATTATAATTGAGACGCCGTATACTCAGATTATTTACTTATTTATTTTACCTTATTAACATGTCTAATTATGAATTATACATATCTATATTAAATTATAATAATTAAATATAAGTATAATTTGTAATTTGATTAACACCATTTTTTGGTCATGACAATCATTAGATCTTCCAAATCAAATGATTATAACCGTTCGATTAAAATACTAAAAATATTAACGAGCAAAATTTTCATGTTCGATTTCCGCCAACAACATATTAAATTTAATATTTATATATTATTTCTAAATATATAAAAAATGTTACATAATTCAAATCTCATTAATACCGTATTATTTTATACTATTTATATTATTAGAAATCAGAACACCCGAAATAAAAAAGTAACTAAATAATAATTAATTTTAATATTTAATCACTTATCTTAAAGTTATATATAAAAATATAAAAAAAATTAATAAAGGCCCGACAGGAGTTTTAAGCTAGTTGTTAGTAAAACACATCTTTAGATTTACTTACTTTTTTAACTGGGTTAAAAAGCCAATATATTTTAAACTTCTAAATTATAACATTCACAATTATAATATTACTATATAACTTGTGCATGGATATTGTTTTAAATTTTATTTAAACTGAAATTAAATAGAACTTCAGAATGATTTGGAACATTAATGAAATCTACTTTTCTTCTGGCAAAGAAATATAAAAATGGCTGTGTTATTTTGGAAAAAGAAGAAATTTATATTTAAAACATAAAAGGTGAATAGTTTTAACTGAAAATTTTAATTGGATAGTTTTTAGTAATTATAATATTTATTTTACTTTATTAAATATAATTATCCATAATATTTTTGGAAAAAAAATAAAATATGAATCGCGTTTCAGTTGGAAAAGGTAATTGGTTTTTATACTAATTATATTAAAAATAGTAGTTGTTAGTGATTATAATATTTTATTTTATTAAATAGAATTTCCCGTGATATTTTTGGAAAATGAGATATTTTAGTTGATAAAAACAAAAAATGTAACGTGTTTTAGTAAAAACAAAAAGATAATTGATTTTTTATACTAATTAGGATTAAAATAGTACTCCCTCCGTCCCAATAGGTTGTCTACGTGCACTGTTTGCACGCATTTCGAGACTCCTATAAAGTGTAGTTTTATAACTATTTTTTTTAATTTATTTTTCTGAATAAAAGTTTAAACATCAAACTTGTATTCAGAAAAGAAAAAATTTAAAAAAAAATTATGGAACTATACTTTAAATGAGCCTTAAAAAGCGTGCCAAAAAGTAACGTAGAGAATTCAATGGGACAGAGGGAGTAGTTGTTAGTAATAAAAAATAAAAACGGTGACATATTTAGTTAAAAAAGGTAATTGGTTATGTATTAGTAGTTATAATATTATTATTTTATTTTATTAAATAAATTTGCCCGTGATATTTTTAGAAAAATAAAATATTTTAATTGATCGTGATATTTTTGTAAAGGAGATGTTTTAGTTAAGAAAAGTAGAAAAGTTGACACATTTAGTTGAAAAAGGTAATTAGTGTTTAGTTGAAAAAAATAATCAGTTATTATTTCCTAAAAAATAGAAATAATGATTTGAAAAAAGGTAATTGTTTAGGTATTAGTATTTATAATATTATTATTTATATTTTTGGAAAATAAGATGTTTTAGTTGAATTTTGATTTCCGGATTTATGTCATTTATTCCAATTATTAAGTAATAAAATAATTTGTATAATAGCGGATATATAATTGTCTTTTATAATTGAAAAAGTTAAATTTTAGTTAAAACATATTATCTTATATTTATTTTATTTTAAATATAATTATTGTGGATCTGAATTTTTATTTAGGAGAACTATTTATTTTTAATAATAGAATTTTATTTGCAATAGGACTATAAAATTATTATGGGCATGTTTTTTTTTAATAAAAAATTATATTAAGAATTGGATTACCAAATTGGATTACCAAACCAAAGTACAGGTGAGCAGACAACCAACAAAATTTTTAATATTTCGTCTTTAATATAATAGTATAGATATTTGAAACACATTTCTAAGAGCAAGTCCAATGCAATCCTATTGCTATATTATAGCATCAAATGCAAAAAAACTCAACTCCAAAGTGGTGTATATCTAGATGCAAATATGCATATATGCATCCTTCGTTCTATATTTGAAACCAAGAATGGATGCATCTATCCTTGCCACATCATTCATTACATCATTAATTACTGGGGGCAGAAACCAAACAATTATTTCATTGTATATCACCAAAGTACCATGAATATATTGAATAAGATAATAGTTAAAATAGTTACATAAATTTGAAACTAGTTATGAAACTTGTATTGGAGTTCAACTCTTATTTTGGCACCAAATAATACTTTTTGATGCTATATTATAGCAATAGCTATAGCTATTTTGCATTTAGCATTGGACTTGCTCTAACAACTATTTATTTAGTCGGGTCTATATTTTTCATAACTTATTTATTTAGAACTTTATGAACCTATTTATTTTAAAATCTAATTTAAATTGTTCTCATTATCTCAAAAAGATATTTACCTATTTTCACATGTTTAATTATTATAGATATCTATTTTATTAAAATTATATTTGACATACTTATAAGTACATAATTAATTTTTTTTAACAAATTCAATCCATAAATTATTAAAATAAAAATAATATAAAAATAACCTTGAATGCGAACTGATCATATGCTTGTGTTATTTTGGAAAAATAGCAAATTTATATTTAAAACATAAAAAGTAAAATTTTCCAACTGAAAATTTTAATGAGTAGTTTTTAGTAATTATAATATTTATTTTAGTTTATTTAATATAATCGTCCATAATATTTTTGGAAAATGAATAAAATATGTAACCTGTTTTAGTTGCTAAAGGTAATTGGTTTTTATACTAATTATGATTAAAATAGTAGTTATTAGTAATTATAATATTTTATTTTATTAAATAGAATTTCCTGTGATATTTTTTAAAAAGGAGGTGTTTTAGTTGGTAAAAACAAAAAACGTAACATGTTTTAATCAAAAAAAGGTAATTTTTGTTATATTAATTAAGATTAAAATAGTAGTTGTTAGTAATAAAAAATAAAAAAACTTGACATGTTTAGTTGAATAAAGGTAATTGGTTATGTAATCGTAGTTATAATTATATTATTTTATTTTATTAAATAAATTTGCCCGTGATATTTTTGGAAAAAAAAAGATATTTTAGTTAACCTTGATATTTTTGGAAAAAAAAGATGCTTTAGTTAGGAAAAGTAGAAAAGTTGACATGTTTAGTTAAAAAGATAATTAGTCAAAGAAAATGTTTTAGTTAGTAAAAGTAGAAAAGTTGACATGTTTAGTTAAAAAGGTAATTAGTGAAGGAAAATGTTTTAGTTAGGAAAAATAGAAATAATAATTTGAAAAAGGTAATTGCTTAGGTATTAGTAGTTATAATATTATTATTTATATTTTTGGAAAAGAAGATGTTTTAGTTGAATTTTGGTTTTTGAATTTCGATCATTTATTCCAATTATTAAATAATAAAATACTTTGTATATTAGCAGATATATAATTGTCTTTTATAATTGAAAAAATTAACTTTTAATTAAAATATATTACCTTATATTTATTTTATTTTAAATTTAATTATATTGTGGATCTAAATTTTTATTTAAAAGAATTGTTCATTTTTAATAATTAAATTATATTAGAAATAAGACGATAAAATTATTATGGGGATGTTTTACTTTTAATAAAATTTATATCGAGAATTATATTACCAGACCAAAGTTCAGTTGAGCAGGCTATCAACCATAACTTTTAATATTTCGTCTTTAATATAATAGTATAGTATCGATATTTGAAACACCTTTCTAACAACTATTTATTTAGGCGGGGCTATATTTTTCATAACTTATTTATTTAGACCTTTATGAACTATTTATGTTAAAATCTAATTTAATTGTTCAGATTGTCTTAAAAAAATATCTACCTATTTTCACATGTTTAATTATTATAGATATCTATTTTATTAAAAGTTATATTTGACATACTTAAAAGTACATATTTAATTTTTGTAACAAATTCAATCGATAAATTATTAAAATAAAAATAATATAAAAACAACCGTGAACGCGAACTGATCATATGCTGGAGTTGCATTCAATCTCAACATATGCTACTCGGTGTCCAAGTCTGTCACTTTGGTGACATGTCTCTTTTCAAAACTTTCAACTTCAGAACAATATTCTGGTTCCGCACACCAGGTAAAATAATTCTCAACACAAGTAAGAGGCTGTAGCTGACAATTTCTATATGATTTGTACACCTACAATAGCTGACAATTTCTATATGATTTGTACACCTACAACTGGTAAGGTCTTTTCCCAGCTGTTCAGTTCAGCATGCCATAGATTTCTGATTCATCACATAAATTTATTGTCTGATTTTCACACCATAAAGGGAGTGTTTCATTTTTATTGTTTAACATGCCATAAGTTTCTTAGATACAGTAATTCACCTTTGTGTTCATAAGAAAAATAACAGTTAGGGAAGTTAAATTCAAATTGTTTACGGTATACTATGATGTGCGCATCTTTAAAGTGGGAAGATGGGAATTGTTAGGGGAGAAAACAAGGTGCGCCTACACAGTGTAGTGTGTGGCCTTATAAAGAGAGGTGGTCAATATCTATGAATGACTCTGTAGAATGGTAGATTTGGTAGGTAAACTTGACAACCGATAACTTCCACCTCTTCAGCTTGGACTGAATCCCCACGCTTACAAGCATCTACACTTGTACACTTCGCAGTTTGGTGGTGAAAGCATGGTCAATGCATCAATCACTTTTAATAAAACTCTGTTAAAGTTGGGTTTACTTCTTGATGAAAAAACAGCTTATTCAAACCCAAGATTTACTAACAGCTGCGCTACTCGTACGAGCTGGTATAAGATTATTGTAACGTGCCCCTACCTCAACCTAAGAGTTGATGGAAGATCTTCATATATCTGACCATCCTAGACTCGAGCACTGCTCTCTCAACGGAAAACACCTATGTTTAGGTTCCCACTTTGTTCATGTTAATGCATATATATACTATAGTATTTCCTCGGCTCACTTTTGCAAGTATAGATACAAGCTTACAACTACAGGTGTTTCGTCTTGATGGCAAATTAAACATCATTTTAAACCGTTGCAACGGCCAAAAGCACATCAACATAAGTAGCAGCCAAATGCACATTTACATTCGATTACTAAAATAAAAACCAAACTAGTTAACAAACTCTGAAGAGAACAAAATAAAATGCTTCAAGACCATATTAAACACAGAAGATATCTAACTACTTAACAAACTCAAAAGAGAACAATATAAGATGCATCAAGAGTTACTGCTATGTAAACTAGAACATATGATATACTGTATGAATTTGTTATACTGCATTTAAAAATAAAATTAACTTCAGCAAGTCAAATCTGAAATTTTAACATGTGAACCACCCCTGATATTGATTTATAAGTTGCAAATTTTCAAATTTAAGTAGGGATACATCCCCTACCCCTAGTCCTATGTTGAGTATTACCAGTTTACCACACATACATCAAGCACCTACGTAGTAACTTGTTACAGAGAGCAACCTGCTCGAACTAACCCAAGCTACTGGCTAAAATGTGAATCATTGTCCAGTACTAAAATAACTTAAATCTACAACAGCACCCACCAATCTGCCTCGGCCTTTACTCACCCATAAGAATGATGAAGCTGAATACATCAGAGACTACCAACATAATGACAATCAGGAACCACAAAGCAAATCAATATGAAAACTCGAGTAAAAGCTAAACATAGAGAATCACAATCCATAGCAGTTGATGTATTAAATTTTAAAAAATGAAACACAATACTGGGCAAATGATGAGAACATCTGTAGCAAAACATATGCGATTTCTGCTTTCTTCAGTAGGTAAAAAACTCCACAACAGGTTTTCACTAATATTAAAAATATTATTTAGAAACTACCACCCCTCAGTGCAAGAACCAAATGAAGTACAGAGCCACCCTCAATATTATAATCTTTAGCTGTTTTGTCATCTGCAAGCTGCTTGCCAGCATAGATAAGCCTGCAACATGGGAGTAGATACGAGATTTTCTCAGGTTCCGCAATATAGGTTTTGATTTTGTTAAAACAACAGAAATGTGTTTGTATTAAAACTTATAAATATAAGACAACAACACACAACCTTTGCTGCACTGGAGGAATTCCTTCCTTCTCCTCAACCCGTTCCTTAATCCGGTCAATGGTATCAGTAGGTTCAATATCAATTTCAATTTCCTTTCCAGTAAGAGTTTTCACTTTAATCATTGTTCCTCCTCGAAGCCTTAGAACCAAGTGGAGGGTTGACTCTTTCTGAATGTTGTAATCTGCAAGAGTTCTTCCATCTTCTAATTGCTTACCAGCAAATATCAACCTTTGCTGATCTGGAGGAATACCTTCCTTGTCCTGGTAGCCACAAAAATATGAGTTCTAATATTACAATAAAAATTACTGCAACTTTAAATAGCACACATCAATAAGGCTAGCTCGTCTTCCTATAGTCTTCAACATGGATTGCTTTAGGATAAATATAATAACACCATCTAATTATATTAAGCAACATTATATACAAAGATCTAAAATACATTTAGATTTAGCTTCAAGAATATAAGCAATGACACACATGCTGGAAAATATTTGGAATTTTTTAAATATATGTAGATATATGTGTGAAACCTTCAAAAGAATAAGTCACTTCGATTTCAAGCAAAGAAGTTCAAGACACAACCAAGGACTATGGGGAAGACAAATCTTTTTCTTTACAGAAGCCTCTTATCCACTTGGGCTGGATGAGGTAGTGACAAAGAAGAGATACCAAACTACACTGTGCATATTTGGACTCATTACCATTAAGTACCCCCAGAAAAGCTTTATATCTAACCCATTATCATTAAGCACTACCGTCTTTGCATGTGTTGAATGGGAAATTCCTCCTCTCAAATTAAAAGCGCTTTTACATTGACATTTTTAAAAAACCAGCTAAAACCCAAGAACTTGATAGCACAAGTTCTTCGAAGTTTAAATAAAATATGTACAACAAGAGTGTCTTTGATAGTCAACAGCCTAATCTACACCATAAACTACAAAATATTTATGATGTTGAGATCCAGATTGCAAATAAAAATTCCTAATAATCACGGTCTACCGCATTTGTTGAACTTACACATTGTATCACAAAAATAAATCTGTGTATCTGAAGTTTGCATGATTTGGCAAATGGAGCAACTACCAACGGAAGGGGCAGACTATAACTAACATAAGGTACTTCCATGACTCATGACAACAGTATGTCCATTTTAAACTATGCTCAGAAGGGGCCTTGATAAGAAAACTAAAGTCTCATCAAGGAAGATTCAAGCTAATATTGATCTTGTAGATTGTGTGCCTGCGTTGATTTGGTTCACTGATCATTTAAAATTTCAGAATAGAAAAACATTTGTGGATTAACAGTAAGTGAAACCTTACTTGTGCTTGTCTCTAGTCTTTAATGACAATTACTCTTCCTTGTGTTTGTTTCTATATTAGACTTGTCAGTTTCAAGTGAATAGCTTCAAGCCCTGCCCAACCTCACTAAACTGATACGTTTTTAAATTAAAAATTATAATATAAAAAGGGAATTCTCTGGCCCGTTACGAAACTAACCCTGTCTTCAAATATCCATCACATATATCTCATAGTCTTACATCATAATTTGACTGACAAGCCTACATAGAATAAGTCTAGGAAAAAAAAACGTATTCAATTATAAGAACCCAAGTAAATTACAAAGACAACACTCCATCTTTCCAATACATTGCTTGCTTCATTATAAGTGGAACATAGATAGCATTAGAAGTACAAAAAACTCAATTCACAAAACGCAAGCAGTAACTAGCAGGCCTAAAATAGTAACAACAAAAGGCCGAACGATCAATCTAGTACCCGAAAACCATATCTACATATACCCGAAAAATGACAAAAAGCCCCAAACCTCAAACCCTCCATCATCACAACAATACTCAAGTCCTCCGCAACATCAATCCAATTCGCAACACTCGAGCAGCAACTAGCAGCCTAAAACATAAACAACAAAAGGCCGAAAGTACCCAACAACCATATCCCATATACCCGAAAAAATTCAAAAAAGCCCCAAATCTCAAAACCTCCATCATCAAAACAATACTCAAGTCCTCAAACAACAAACATAAACAGAGAGCGCACACAAATCGTAAAAACCAACACTTCACAACAAAACCCTAATTACAACAACTAAAAACAATAGCCTTACCACAACACAAAAAATAAAAACCCCCAAAACCCTAATAATCATCAATATTACATAAATAACAATCAATTTCAAAAACAAAAGAAACAATCAATTTAACTGCAGTAAAAAACCAAATAAAAAAGAAAAAGAGACCTGAATCTTGGCTTTGACATTATCAATAGTATCACTACTCTCGACTTCAAGAGTAATAGTCTTTCCAGTTAGGGTTTTGACGAAGATCTGCATGATGGGTTTTGGTGTTTGTGTTCTTGCTTAGCTTTGCTACTACGCACAATAATAAAAGGCTGGGGGGTTTGTAAATAGGCTTTCAAATTTACGTAGATTTGTTTATTGTGGATTTCTCGAATATATCTGTAATGGACCCCGGTTGATTCTCCTTGTGATCCAATTAGGACTTCGCATTTGGGCCACCACACACAATCAGATCTTAGGTCGAGTTTGGCGGTTCTTCTTAATGAAAATCTATTTTATTTCAAAAAAAACATATTAAAATTACTATTTTTCAAATTTCTGCATTTTTATTATTTTCACGGTTTGCAATCAAAAGTAACCAAACAAAACTTCTTTTTTTCATTTTTCTGAAAAATAATTGAATTATTTTTTTATTACATTTGACCCCCTAGTTACCTACTTTTTTCTACTTTATTATTTTTCTTAATTTACGTTTCCCACCCAAAGTGTTGACAATTGAGTGGTTGATGACAAAACATTTATAAATGTAGCTTAGCGGCACCATTTATATTTTGTTATAAAAAATTATTATTATTATAATTATTGGAGAAAAACTAAAAAAATATTTTTTACTTTTTGTTGAGCAAGATTGAAACTGTATATGTTATCTCAATAATGCTTGGTTTTATAACTCAACATTCAACAGGACTTGCAAATAATACTATGTCTACTGGAATTAATATAGATTGAAGTTATTGTATGTACACAATGATCTTGTTAGCTACCGTGAAGAAGCTAGGGCTGTAAACGAACCGAACTCGGACGAACATTTTATGAACACGAACAAATAATTAGCGAACCGAACATTGTTCGTTAACTTATCGAACAGTTTTCCACGTCCGAACTCGAGCTCGGTTATTATCGAACCGAACGCGAGTTGATCGCGAACTTTCCGCTGGAGTTAAAATGAGAAATCAGAAATATACTTGGGCCTTTTATTGTGTAAGCAAGCCCAATGCAAACAAGTAAACAAAAAAACCAGGGCGGTCCAAGTTTTCATGTTATGCTGGCCCAATAAAAATTATTATAGTATTACAAACATCATTAAAAAAAGTCTAAATAAAATTAAACATTAAAACTGAAAAGGATTTCAATAATCGGATAAGAAATAGTCAAAGACTCAAACTGAGAGAGACGAGAAGATCGAGAGACAATCGAGCCACGAACGCGAGAGTCGAGACTACCACCGTCCACCGACGATCGAGCCACTGACGTGAGAGTCTGAGTTTGAGAGTTTGAAGATTAATTCCTCTTAATTCCTCTTAATTAGGTATTTTCAATTCCTCTTAATTCCTCTTAATTAGGTATTTTCAATTCCTCTTAATTAGGTATTTTCAATTCCTAGTATTTTCGTTTAAATTTTAGCTATTAGGTTTTATCTTTGTATTAGTTATTGATGTTGAATATTGATGATTGGTTTCTTTTATACTCGAGTAATGTTCTTATAGTTGTGGACGCACGATGAAGCTGATCTTTATAAATAGACAGAAATATATATTATTAGATTTGATTGATACTTTTTCCCAAATGTTTGAATTTATGAGATAGTAAGACTATTACTAGTTACCTAACATGAAACTGGAGCACATGTTATCTCAAGATTGAACATTGGTATCCATTATCCATAGTGATCTACTTTTCAATGTATACAAAAATTTCTACATTTTTACCATTATCAGGAAAGACCGTTTCCTTTTTCCTTCCCAGTGTATATTTGAAGTACAAAACATTACCTTTTCTGTGAATATGATCATTTAAAGTACATCTGAATGCTCCAATATGATGCATTGGTGAATTAGTTTCTTTAGTAAACTCGTGTTCTTTAGTTTCTAGCCTGATGCATTGGTGAATTAGTTGTAGTTGTGATTTAGTTGAATTATATTCTGCTATTAATTAACCAAATCAGATCTGTTACTTGTTAGTTACTAATTAATTTTCTTTCCAGGAAGCTCTTAAGGACATCAAGATTGATTTGTATCCTTCAAGTGTTACTTCGTAACAACTAACAGAAGCACATTGGCAGTGGCAGACTGACAGGTAAAATTTTCAAGTAAGTCTCTGTTCTACCAGCAGGTCTGTTACTTGTTAGTGAATATATAAACATAACTGTTAGAGTCTTAAAATCAGTGCTTCCGTAAGGTCTGTTAAGCTTAAGGTCTGTTAGAGTCTTAACAATTAACAAGTCTGTTACTTGTTAATTGTTAGTGAAATGTTGATCTTAAGGTCTGTTGCTTTGAATTTAACTTCACAAGTGCAGTCGCTTGGCTCTTTGTATACTACTGGTACAAGGGAGGCTAAATGTTCTTTTTTAATTCAATTTCAGTCCCAGTGTCATGCAATCTATGATTACTTTTATTTGGTAGAAACTAGGAACAATGTCTAAGGGTCTGGATGTCGTTCAGCCTGACTCGCACTGAGATTGCAGTTTGCAGTTGAGGTTGATTTTTTTTTTTAATGATTCACACTGAGTACTACATAGATACTAGCGAATTAAGAGTTTAACTGAGATTGCAGTTTGCAGTAGAGGTATAAATTGTAAATTGTAACTGTACAAATACATGAATTATTTTTATATGTAATTGTGCTGAATTGCGTTTTTTAGAGGTTATGATTGGTTTGATTGGAGAATCACTAGGTTTAAATCTATATGTCTCTTTGAGGTCTAGTATATGTAGACACGCATAATTTTTTCTTTCTATATGATTGTGCCTAATTGTTGATTTTGGAGGTTATGGATGGGTTGTCTTCAGCTGCAGAACACAATATATTTTTTACGAATTAAATATGATGTACTTCTGCAGTACAACAAATTAAAAATTAACAGAAAATTTTCAATTCCGGATTAGGATGGAGAAATTGACAATAATTCATTTCAAGTTAACTCTATTGTTTCGAAATTCTGGTTATTTATGGAATGCATACGGAATCCTTATGAGAACGAGTCATAGAAACTTTTAACAGGTTGGTCTAAATTGTGAACCTTAACAGTAGTAACATTCATATGTTTAATACGTTGCACCATAACTTGATACAATGATTCTGATTTTTATTGATTTATGCAGGTAGCCATTTTTTTGAGAATGTGGATGTTTTGCTTGTTCTGGACTGGACCTTCTGATCTGGTCCTTCTGGATGTGGAATATTCATGGACCATGGCTTCAGACCTTAAACTTATGACTTCTAAGCTTATCTAGTTATCTGATTTGATCAAGAGACAACACTTTAACTTCCATATGAGTTTTGTAATGAGCTATTGAATTTCATGTACTTCATCCTAGCTTTTAAATTATTAATGTATGGATCATGTTTTTTCACTTTTATGATGAAAATAGACAGCAGAAGTGTCTTTCAGTCTTAATTTGTAATAATTTCTTATAAATTGTTAGTTGTTCTCGAACGAACTCGAGTCGAACTCGAGCGAACTCTAATCGAACACGAGTCGAACACCAGTTCGTTCGTTAAGCTTAACGGACAAAAAAGATGGTTCAAATTCGAGTTCTTTAGACTATCGAACCGAGATTATCGAGCTCAAACTAGAGCGAACTCGAGCGAGCTTAACGAACAGTCCCGTTCATTTACAGCCCTAGAAAAAGCCATTAACAGAAGATCAGATAAAATTCATTAATATGTTCAGGCATCGGGGTAATAAGGTTGAACGGGATTAGTGTGAAGACCAGAAGGATTCTCAGTGAAGCTGATTGTATATGGTAGAAGACTTAACAATGGTTTATAGAGGTTATAATATGAAGGCCTGAGAGCGGAATTAGTTGTCTCTGAATAAGACCAATTGCAATAGGTGATAGTGATCCGTGAAGGAAAACTAAATTTTATCATTCTAAAAATTCTCAAGTAAGGATTCATACTTGCAAGAAATGCTTAATGTATTAAGTATGAAGTGAAGACTCGAATACTTGAAGATGGTACAGCTGAGAGGAATACAGGTTCAAGATTAAAGCTCAAAATTTGGCTAAGTATGAAAGGTGTCACCACCAAAATGTTAGAAGCACGAAATTTGTCTAATTATAGAAGGTGTCGCCATCAAATTTCAGAAGCTCAAAATTTGGTTAAGTATGGAACGTGTCACCACCAAAATGTTAGAAACTCAAAATTTTGCTAAGTATGGAAGGTGTCACCACCAAAAAGTTAGAATCTCAAAAAATGGCTAAGTATGGAAAGTGTTATCACCAAATTATGTATGATAGAAAAATTAAGTACCAAGTGATTTAAGTATGATGCAATCACCACCAAAACTCATCTACTTAGTTTCTACATTCACTAAGAGAAAAATGCACATTTTTTACCATCAAATTTGGTCAAAAATGAGCTTATTCGGTCGAAAATGAGGTTAAAATCGACCACATACCAACCAAGACGAGTGGTCGATTAAAACCTGGTCGTAAATGACACATCGGTCGGCTATAAACATTATTTCCGATTGCTTACTTTGGTCGGTTATCACTTTCCACCTCACTGCTATTTGGTCCCACCTGGGACGTGTCAGCCACGTCACATTATAAGTTACCATCATTGGTTGATAAAGAGTGGTCGGTAATGTCAAAACGATGTGTATTGATCAAAGCCCATTTTTCTAACCATTTATATCCAACCATTACCTCATGAACATGGTCGGATTTCTTGGCAAATTTTAGCCACCAACTGGTCAGTAATAGATCCTACATGGTCAGTTTTCTAGTATCATTTTAGTGCAAAAACAACCATTTTGTATTACTACTACCACTTGTTACTACTAAACCAAGAGCATAAACATTCTCAAGATTATAACCATAAATTATAAGACCATAAAATTAAACAAAAAAACTTATAAATCTATGTATCCATGTTCTTTAACATTAAAGTCAACACAACATTCATTAAAAACCGTAAAATTTCATCCCTGATCATACTACTACATTCAATGCAAACAAAAGCTACTTAACTTTACAAGACATAAAGTATTTTTCCATACTAGTTCAACATCCAACTCTCACAAAATGGCAATAAAATTATACATTAAGCAGTTAAGTAATTTAGTACTTAGTTTCAGCATTAGAATAACAAAAACATCGATGCACATTCATCCCTAAATCTACAGATTACATTATAGCATTACCATAGTCATCGTTTTTGCTTCCTGCATCATCATTTCTCTCAAACTCAATTGCATATGTTTGAAAGAAGATTATAATGCAAGACTAATGAAAACTATCGTATACATAGTAAGATTAGAGACACAGGCTTGCCTCAACACATGTGACTTATATTAAACTAATATATATAACTATATTAGTGAGATCCTTTGTCTGATCATCCTTAGGGTACATGACACATCACATCGAAAACATTAGCAGTCAATTTATTATGTATATTTTGAACTAGTCTGATATATATTATGGTATATAAGGGATACCTTTCTTGGTCCAAACAATCCATTTAAGCTTCTAAGAAGAAAATTTGTATAAATGATCATCCACAAAGTTTATACTAAGACCGAAAAAAGTGTTGAACACAACTCTGCATATGAAAAAAAAAAGAAATTGTTACATAAGAAGCTTATTGAAGGTAGCCAAAAAGAATTTGTCAGCAAGGTGACAAGAAGTCCTGTATACTGTGAAAGTACCAAATAAAATATCTACTTTGCAACCATATCTATCAACCATCATTCCCGGAAAAAATAGATGTGAGAGCCCTTCCAAGCATAAATGTGGAACCTTCATAAATTTAGGAATTTATCCTATCAGTTAAATTGGCATGTTTTAACACAACAAAAATAAAATTCGAAAACATGGAAACAATTACCCACCTACATACGTGCATAGTAGCTTATATCCTCTTCTTCTTTTAATATTTTCTAGTGAGTCCATGAAAATTGAAGAGTTATTTTAATAAAAAAAATGTAGTGTGGGTAATGAATAAGCATCTTTATAATACATAATTTATTTTGCTAAGAAGTAAAAGATGAGATAGTAGTAGGTGGCACTGATTTCAGTTAGAATGTATGGAATACAATAAGAACATAGTATTACTAAAAACTCTATGCACACATTCAAAATTTCCACCAAGGAACAATTTTATAGTTTTGTTACAACATTTGCAACTTTGTACAAATATAATTGTTCTTTTAAAACTAATTACGAAAATTATTGCATTTCAATAAAAACATGTACTTAAGATACTGGCACAGTTACAACATGTACTATAATGAAGTAATAGGCATTAAAACCGTATGATATGCAATGTAATCACATCACTACAAGAAAAACAGGATCACACAACAGTTTTTCACATTTTTCTAAACTAAAATTTTCCCATTGAATATCGAGGAGCCGTCTGATGAGTATTAGACAACAGTTTTTGAACTGTTGTTAGAAGAAGACTGAACAACAGTTTCGAAGCTCTTGTTAAAAGAAGGAATAGACAACAGTTTAAAAGTAAGAACATTTGTTGCAAACGATGGAACACAACAATTTACTAATTAGAGACAATGGGTAATTCCTGTTGAGCAAACGTTCCAAATATTTTCATACATCCTTTGTCCAACAATGGTAAATCTATTTCGATATTATATGAAAACAGGACAACAACAGTTTTCAAAAAAAGGCTTTGTAAGATTATTTTTAAGGCAATGGTTTCAGCAACTACCCTAATCAAGAAGGTCTTCAAGCAACAAATTTATTCATAGCCAACTATTGTGTATAAACTATAAACCATTGCTTTTTTTTCTTTTGAGTTGTTGTAACTATTATGCAAGATGATCACTTCAGAAAATATTTGTGTTTAACTCACATGGTTGTTTTGGTTTTCAGACAATGCCTTATAACTTTCACGAGTTATTAGAATGTTGTTGGCACAATAGTTTATGGCTTTTACCAATTTGATTTTCTTGTTTCAGTCATAGTTCTAGCAATGATATACTAAAAGTGTCTGTTGTTTAAATTAGTAGGGTACAATGGTTTTTTTTTTCAAATTTCAAAAATCATTATCTGTTAAAATATAAACTTTTTGCACATAAAATTGCCATTTAATACAAACCATAAGCGAAAGCATAAAATTCCATCAACTCCATGATTACCAATTCACAAATCCACACAATGGACATTTAGTATATTATGAACACAACCAAAGCAAAATAATAACTAGACCGATCGACCATATGTTGTTCAACATTCAAGATTATAACTAAAATAAAGTTTCAAATCGAAAAAGACCAACCAACTTCTACATATGCTAAACGGCTAACCAGTCCACCCAACACAAAAACTTCAACATACCAAACAACCAAGTTTACTTAACTGGTCACCAACTATATATATTACAAGTTCCACTTCAGCAACTAGTTCAAAAGAAAATAAAGTGACTCGAGAAGAACCTAACTTGCATGACATTTCATAAAGTATTTGGAAAAATCAGTCCGGATCTCATTAATGTCATCATCAGTATAAACCAGGTTCGATCTACGCAACCACTGAAAAGCGATAAAGTTTTTGTAAGTTGCATGTTTTACTAATGTATGAGTAAACATAAAATTGGTAACAAAATCCAAAGAAATTGAAATTCTCACCTTGGAAACAAAGTCAAGCTCTTTGTCATAAACAACTTGCTTCATGTACCCCATCACGAATAAGCCACAGTCTTTGTTCCCTGTCTATACTGAAACTCCCTGAAATACAAAAAAAAAAAAAAATTGTTATAATTTACATGGATTGTATAAATAAAATATGATGAGTATAAATTATTACCGCCATGTTTTCCATAACACTTTCTTCTTCGCAACCATATTCAAGTCCTCCTTATAAAACTTAATGACACTATAAACACAATTATGTATGTCAAGAAAATAATAAACTACTCAAAGTATGGCTGATAGTTCCCAGCAATGTAACAACAGAATTACAGATGGGGGGTTGAATGAAATTCAGATAATTCTTTTCAAACTGAAAGATATAAAGTGCAATACATATATCAAAATAAATAAACTCAAGTTTTAAAAACTTTCTGGTGGATTTAACTCTCCACCAGAGATATGTATTGCTGAAGATCTCTGTGATACAAA
>PHNY01065569.1:42337-56121 GCA_003724115.2 Anethum foeniculum
TCTGAAATATATCAAACACTTATATAACTTATAAGCATTTATCTACTTATCACTTATAAGTCCCTTATTCATTTTAAATCATAAATTACTTATTTTAAGATTTCTCAAACGGATACAAGTTAAAAAGCAAACCTCCACGTGAAGAACAACCATCGAAGGAAAAATTATATTACTACCTAAGTACTGAATTTTTTTTTAATACCAAACCTTGTTGAAATTTTACGGGACAGAAAAGACGAATAATTGATGAGATAAAAGTGAAGCTGCGAGGCCAATTGGGTAGACACTTAAAAAGTAGAATTAAAAAAATTCACAGGTTTTATAGTCTTTTCTTTTTCAATTTTTCAATAGCGTGAAAAAGAGAGGGGAAGCTTCGTGCTAAATTTATTTATTGGAATAAAACCCAAAGTTATAGGTACCTATCAAAATAATAAATTGAAAATAAAATAATTCCAAAGCATGCATTAAATGAGGATGGCCCATACTTTCACATTTCATTAATGAAACTGTTTTATTCAAAACTTCCTGTCTTGTTTACGTAGTATTGTTGTATCCTACTCTAGATTTAGACGAGAACATGTCTTCATAAACTTGTGTTGCGTGGTAGAAGGCCCGTGAGTACCCGATTCATTCAAACCAACTCTAACCTTTTTACTACGCAACTCTCAAATTCTTAATATTTTCTTTTTCAAATATAGTTTTAGAAAAAATCATGTGCTCGGGCATTGTTTCGTCCATGTTTCTTTAAAATTATTATTTTCGTTACTTTTTATCTTTCAAATATTTCATATCTTTTATCTTATAATTTTTTAAAGTTAAATAGATCAAATTTTGATAAAATATTACAAATAAAAATAAAAATAAAAATTATTTCATTATAAAATATATTTAATTTATTTTAATATATAATTTTACAGATTTTGTGAATTATAAAAGAATGACACGTAAATGTTAAATAAGACAAAAGATTTGGGACAAAAAGAGGAGGTATGTTTTGATTTTAAAAATAATTTTGAAAACTTTTCTTACGTAATTTCAAATACGCGTAAAGGATTAAGATAATAACTAATTTGAAATAAATAGAATATGATCTCTATTGATTTCATAAAAATTCAAATGTACTTGAAATCGAATAGTTAAAAAACAGGACGTTGTTGCCCAACAAGTAACTTTGACAATGAAATGTTTACCATAAAATAAATGATTTAGTTTAGTACACATTATTAGTATAGTGGGCAATAGGTCATGTATGTGTATACACTCGTTCTATATATTTTCGTATTTTCGTGTTAAAAAATTAAAATCAAATTCGACCCAAATTGATATTCATATACTATTTGTTTGACACTGACCCGAAATTAATATATTCGTGTTTACCCATTTAGTACACGTATATAATACGAAAAATAATATAAATTGTCATAAAATGCACTAGATAATAAAACAGTCTAGAATGCGAACAACCAAGTTCTGAATATAAATTATATAAAATGAGTTAAAATATTCTTGCAAGTACAATAAAAAAATATAGTGTTCAACATCAAAATAAAATGATAGATAGAAATTTCAAGTGTCAATGAATTGGTTTCTCATTCCATATATTTGGTATTTGTTTCTCTTTGTCGCTCAAGATCTAAAGAGAGGAAATATGTTTGGTATTTGCCCTATTTGTCGCTCAAGATCTAAAGACAAAAACTTTGGAGACAGATACAAATGAGGGTTTAAAGTTAAAACCCTAAATCTAGTAAGCGCCGAGTATAAGTATATAAAATTTTTATAAGTTATATAAAAATAAAATATATTATTTGTATTTAGTATATTTAGTAAAAGATAATATGTATAAATTATATTATAAATATTATATATTTTTAAAATTTATTTATTTATTTATTCAGGGTACTTTCGTTCCGTGTCGTGTACCTATATCAGAAAATCAAACCCAACACTAATTTCGTGTTTTTTCGTGTCCGTGTACCAAATTTTCGCACTCAAATACTAATTATTAGTACATTAGTAGTTTCGACATAAATTGAATAAAATATATGTACACCGGTAAAAATAAAATACACTAAGTGCCCGTTTAAGAATTTAAATTTCATTTATTTGATCAAATAACATGTTTGTATAAGTATGGAAATTTAAATTTGTATTTCATTTGAAATTCAATAAATTCAAATTTTAATACGAATACGAGAATTCAAATTGACAACTCAAATTATATTATTTAAAATTCGTCATTTCAAATAAAATGTAATTTCCAAATAGAGATTATATTATGTTATTTTAACTCAATTTATTTTATATACTATCATGATTAAAATAATAAAATAATACTAATTTAAGTGTGATTATAAAAGATATTCCTAAATTATAAGAGTTAATTATTTATATTATTTATTAAAAGTGAATTTAAAAGATGTTCCAGGAGGTTCATTTTATTTAGTGCAAAAGATAATAACGGATAATATAATGACAATTCAAATTTTGTAAAACAAACTCGGGAACTATGAGAGAGACTCGAACGTTTATTTTTAGTAAATTGCATGACTAAAATCAAGTGGTTTAAAATCATTGAATGCTGAATAGCAAACGGAAGATTATGTAATTTGACTTTTAAACCAATTTATTACGTACGTCTTAATGACTCCTCATATTTAATCAGTAAATATATTGATGATGAAGCATTGATTGAGGAATTATAGTTTACAACTTTACATGTATGAAGAAAATAAATAAATATAAAGAGGTTTAGGTGGCGATCCACCCGGCAGATTCATGTAGCTTTCATTAAATGCATTTGATTTTTCTTTAATTTTTCTAATTTATTACGTGACCACCTTATATCCCACGTTAACCGAATTATCATCGTGTGGATAACATACCACTCGTTCTTATTATTCAGCCATTTTATTTTAAAGTCAAAAAGCTCGTACTAATATTTAATTATTTAGGGAATAACGTGAACGAAGCATCACAATTTTAGAGTAAAAAACAAAAGAGAATAAATGCAAAGAGCATAGAAAGGCAAAGCAATTTGCCAACTACCGTTTGTTGGGGATAACTACAAAATAAATTAAATATAGAATGAACAATAAAAACAAAGAGATAATTTATAACTGGATAATGACAATCTAAAAATAGAGATCCACAATATCCTACGTTTTTATTCCGTTAATAATTAGTATATGACTCTAGGAGCCCGGCTATTATCCAACCTTTTCTTAATTTAGAAATGAAATATATTATATTATTTTGATTGTAATTTTATAACAAGTTTCCTTTTCTTAATATTTTTTAAATGAAATGTGATTTTTATGTGTGACATCTCATAAAAATTTCAAAATTTAAATAAGATAACCTGAACATGTATAAATTACAATTTTTTTTTTTGTCTAAGATAATTTACGAAATTTAAACCATCATTAAATTACAGCATGTTATGTTTGCGAACATGCATTTAATTTGAAATGACATGATCTCATAAGTAATTTCAAATTCTTATATTTATAGTTATCAAATATGTTATTCGGTCGAATCCAAAATTTTAAATAAAATCTAAGTTTTCAAACAAGCACGGCATAATTTGAAAAGTTACCCAAGAAAATGTGTTACTATTGTAAGTTTTACTTTATATTAATATTTTTACCAACATTTTTTTAAACATTCAAAAGGTCAATAAAAAATAAATGAAGATATATTTACCGAGTTAATATTCTTAGGTAATTTCACTACCAGATCTCACTAAATATAATATTTTTGTATACTATAAAAAATATGTTTAATTCGAAAAAATATCAAATGATAATTAAATTTTACAAAAATATCTAATAATTATTTAACTTTTGCACTCGTCATTTCTTTACCAATATTTTTATCTAAACCGCCCAACAATATTTACAGACAAAAATAAATAGAACAAATGAATGTATAAGATTGCATTACCATTCATCCACTAAATAAAGAGAGGAACAATTAATTTAAAAAATAAATAAATAATAGATTAAAAACTGGTGGGCTAGGGAAAGATATAAAAAGAATTAATGAGAAAAGTCCGGGAGAGAAAAAGTTAAAAAGAAAGAGGAGAGGAGAGGAGAGATTAATGAATATATTTGTGTTTATGTGCGCTTGTAATAAAAACCCACAGTTGTCGACTAGCATTCCCCAGCCCTCACCTTCCTTCCTTGTACATCCTATCCTATATACTTATATCTAACTAAGCACCATATCTACGTCTCTTCATTTTTCATTTTCCTTGTCTGCATTTAATGCCGCCATTACTGACGACGATCCTTTTCTCTCTCCCCAACTCCTCATTTAATACACACATATTCTCATTAACACCCTACTAATTGCACACCTCTTTTCTTTTAATTTTTATTTAATTTTCTTTCCCTATATATACTGTTTGTTTGTATAATAAACAACCCTCTGTAACTCAACCTCTCATCACATTTTCTCTCCCAGCAAAAAACTATATATGGCTGCTGATGTAAGTTATCTTGTTCGGATAATGAACGGCTACAAAGAAGAACAACAACAACATGGGATGCCCAAATCAACGGCCCTGATTACTCGTGACTTGCTTGGTGGCAGTTCTAACTCAACTACCATTGATTCTCAAGAACTGGAACTTGATGTACAAGTACCCTCTGGCTTTGAAAAACGCCTTGATTTGAAGGTGCCTACCTCCTCCTTTTCCTTTTTTTTTTATATTCTGTACTCAGAAAGTTGGAATTCAAATCTTTGCGGGTTTTTTTTTTTTTTGTTTCGTTGTAATTTTTTGAATCGAACAGTGGTTCAGTAGTTTGATTTTTTAATTTTATATGTATGGAATTGTGGTTAATACTGGGTTTTTATGTTACATGCACGTACACGTTAATATGAGCAGATAACATTATTGACCCTCAGATTTCCAGGGACTGATACAATAATATGTTATGTGTAAAGCTGGTTTTGTCAGACCTTTTATTCTATTTGGAAAAAGATTGATTAGTAGCTATTATGGAAGTAATCTGATTCTGTTTGTATCAGTTACATGAGATGATGTTTCTTAATTTTTTATAATTACAGTTTTTATTAGTTGTTGATCTTGTACCGTGAATCCGAAAACAGAGTACACTTGCGAAACAGTATAAGTTTCATTTCATTTAGTACATTATCTTTTGACATTAATTCTGATTTTATGATACGCACTTTAATCTTACATTGAAATTCCTCCTTAAATTGTTGCAGTCAGGAAAAGTGTATCTTCAGAGATGTAACTCTCCGAATACATCATCTGCATCCTCTGAGAATATGCACCAAAACAATCAAAAGCTTCAAGACTTGAACTATCCGCCAGCAACAAAACCATTGAGCCTGTTTGATGATACTAGCCTGGACCTCAAACTTGTGCAATCGTCTCATTCAAAATCGACGTCTAATTACCAGAGTGTATGCACTTTGGACAAAGTGAAATCTGCACTTGAGAGGGCAGAGAAAGAGACGAATAGGAAGAGGTCCGTATCAATGTCACCTTCTTCGGTCACTGGAACTGAAAGTATGGACTCTGAGGAGAAGTCATCTGCTTCTTTTGCTGCTGGTTGCCCCAGTTGCTTGCTTTATGTCCTGTTATCAAAGAGCAACCCTAGATGCCCTCGATGCAATATGATTGTTCCATTACCTACGGCAATGAAGAAACCTAGGATTGATCTCAATTTATGATTCTAGCAGTTCCTAGTAACACTAGTAGTTTTTCTTTAATTTATTTCTTTTTTTTTTAAAATATTATTTATGATCATCGTCTTAGCTTATAGTCAGCTGATTTTGGTTTTTGTATAGAATAGGATTATCTTTGTAATTAACAGGTTATGATATATCAATGCATTCCACATGTATTGTAATGCTATTATATTAAATAAATAAATAGCATATAGTAGTTTTTATTTGTGTAAATCAAGTAGAGTGCTCCTTCAAATTACTTTAATAGATTGTTATTGTTCATATGTAAATGCAAACTGCAAGCAATCTCTAAAAGATAATCACGGTTTAACATTTACAAGAGAAGTAGTGTGTTGTGATTGGATGTGCAGGTTGCGGACATTTTAGTTGTAGAGTTGTAACATCATTGTCTTGGTTTGTTGTAACTTATTGATACGGAACAGCACAGTGATGTTTGCTTTTATTTGAAATGCAGTACCTTAAACTCTGGTTCATGAATGGTTCCTGTGGACTATGTCAAGTTTATCCCAGCGGACATAAATATTCTGATGTTGCAAGTCCTCAACTGAGATCAATTCAGGCAAGAATCCTGTATTAGTTTAGTTATAACGACCATGTCTTCGCTTTTTCATTGCCATTTGCATGCCATAGCAATAGACCATTTGATCTCTTAACAAATGTTTGTGCACCATAGTGATTGATCTCTTAAGATATGTTTCCTGGTTTAATTTCTCAATCTCTGCATGTACACTTAAAAACCAGAACCACCGCTAATTGTTAGTTTGTACTTCATTGCATTGGTCACATTCATATCTTCTCCAGAGTTGGGTAGTTCAATATATAAGGTTTGAAGTTAATAATCTACTGATCTCCTACCTGCTTACTTGATCATATGTCCATTTTTCGACATTGCTTCTTGAAGCCGATGTGCATTTAGTACATTTTACTTGTACACCTAACAGATATAAATGACTATAATTTCTCTACAATTTTGTAAGTGGTTAACCTACCTCTGATCATAAGAGTTGAATGCAAACCTGTTCTCAATCAATTTTCTGTGAAACTATTAAAACCATATTGTTTCAAAGTATATTCATTAATGATCCCAACTTAATCAATTCTTCTATGTTGAATTTCCCAAAAAGAAATATCATAACTGCTGTGTGTTAATAAAGTCTTGTGAATGAGCTAACCTTTTGATTTCTACTACTTGTAGTAGTACTAGTTTTGATACTCTCCTTAAAACCAAAGTTATTGTAAAGTCAAACATAGAGATGTAAAGTCTAAACTTGATACCTTTGACGAATTAATGGTGTTTACATTACTAATGCCACACGTTCCATTTTATTTTCTGACTTCGATTCTCAGCCTTAAGCTGTTCTGTTCGACCCCAGAACATTAATGGTTGAATATGAACATAATTATAATAGTTGATTCCACGTGAATTCATTGAGAAATACAATTTGTACTGATGTTTGGGCGGCTAACAGACGGCCTTCAAATTCACTAGATCTTAGTTAAAATCAGTTTATAAGAACCCAAGTACGTGTATCCTGCATATATATTTACTATATAACAAGAATTAAAAAAGTTGGAGTTAAATATTGGGGATGCTAAGCGCAGGTCTTGTCCGGTATCAAAAGGCAAAACGCCACTCCAAAGATGGTGAACACATTTATATTCACTTTGTTAACACAAATTAGACTATGATCACCTGCTTAGCAGCAGAGTAAAAATAGATGTTGGCTTAGATGCTAAGTTTGAATTGCGCTGTTGATGTAGCTCTGGGCTCATAAAAGATCAGCTGCTCCCACTAATTAGAATGTACTACTAATGTTCTGACAAATAAACATTATCTGTGGGTGAGGGAAGGTAGTGAGAGGGGGTTTATGTATTTATTGTGAATTTATGCCAATTAAGCTTTGTAGGTGAAATAGTACACAGTTCATAGGATTTCTAGGAAATATGAGACAAGACTCTAAACAATACTACCTTAATATTGGTCCTCATCATTTGAGACGATATAGTGGTCTTGATTGTTATGCAGAGTTTTTAAAAAATTCATTACCTGATCCAGAAGAGGGGAAGTAATCCCTAACATCAGGTAATGAATTTGTCACTGGAAGATTCTATCTGTCATTGGTTATTACAAAATTAAAGAGGGGTAAATATAACAAGTTTTATACTACTAATAAACAAAATTAATGGTGCAAGACAATCTTTTCTTAGAACTTGTAGTTCAAGCATTGTGCACAGATGTGCATTTACAGAAACCACATTATGGAATGGCAATACTGTATACAAGCCTGACTGCCTGAGAAATTATTTTTCTGAGAGATTTGATCACAAAGATCAATTTCAAAAATCAATACGGTGTTTATGAACTTTCATCCATCTAGATTTTGTTTTTGTGAAGAGAATCATTTATGATGAAACAACTTTTGTAGACAAATTATATAAATATGGGGATTTATGAATGACGATTAAATACAGAAAGTGACATGTATCCATGCAGTGTAAGTGCTCATGCATCAACAAGATGTCATCTTTGAGTAGCTTCAAGAACTTATTAAAAAGTTTCTTCAATAGATCCTGTACCACCCATTCTTTTACATATTTACTGATTCTTTTCTATGATGAATAAGGTGTTGTGCGTTAATATAATAAATGATTGAAACCAGAATCCACCTAAACAACCATAACAACAATACCAGGATAATAGTAACAATATGGTTGTTTCTGTAACTCTAACATCCAAAATATTTAATACTTTGCATTTACTAGAACAATTGATTTTACATACCTAACTCTCAATGAATGAGAATTATCGTACTCCATATGTTATGATCCTTTTAAATACTCTAGACCTAATAAACACTGAAGTACTGATTCACATTCAATCTGATCCAGCAAACCTCTTGTAGGCTTGCCAGTTAGTAAATATACACAGTATCTAGCCAATCTCCTGTATTTGTTAAATTACCCTTTTACATGGGAATGTAACTCTCTGCTCCATGGAATTGCTAAAAGTTCCGCGTACATATTACCCTTTTCAAACCGGTTCCGACCATTGTTGGGAAATTTGGTTTGGAAATTGCTGTTACCCTAATTGCTTAATTACATATAATTTGTTGTTGCAGAAATGATATGAAGTTATATGGTTGATTTTTTGAGTATCAGTTTCTGAAAATGCAGGTTGTTTCATGTGAACTAGTGATGGCAATTTAACTGGGACAATTTACTGATGCAACAGAAAAAGGTTTGTAAGAAATCTAGCTGTACATAGGTTTGATGAGCAAAAAACATAGTAGAGGTAGTTCTTACTTTTTCGGGAAAGTAATACTCCATCATATGCATATGTTGTAACGTTGATATTTATTGGGACCCAAGTGGATCTAGACTAAGAAATCTAATCAAATGGTACTAAAATGTTTGAAATGTAGCATGAAGGGGTCAGGGTGTGGACCGCGTGGGTGTATACAAACTGCCGTGAACTAACAATTAGTAATAGTTGAAGCCAGACTCATACTTCACTTTGTGTTGCTGCTGCATTTCAAGTTTAGGTTCAAGACTAATAACTAATACTCCCTCCTCCGTCCGTGGAGTAATATACATTTGGTTTGGCACAGAGGTTAAGAAAAAGTGTAATTTAAAGAGAAAAAATAAAAAAAGTGGGTAAGGTGATGAGATTGGTTAATATTTTATATATAAAGTGGGTGTAGTAGAGAAAAGTAGTGGATGTAGTTGAATTTTTATATTATAAACCTTTACCATTTTTGTTAATTTTTGAAATATATAGAAATGAATGTGACATCAAAATAGAAAAGTGTATAGAAATGAAAGAAAAAGAGAGAGTAAATAATTGTAGTTTTTACAATTATTCATAAAAATGTTGTTGGGTTATACTAGCATATGTTATTGAACAAACCTAACAATGAGAGATGACTAATACCACTAGACAATAGTCTTATCAGATCAAGTACAGAGTCTTTTATATCTTGTTATATGTAAACATCAATCAAGTAAAGCTATAATCAACAAAGGCATTTCATTCAATTCTTGGTTGCCTGCTTAGGCTATATTCCCATGTTTTTTCCTGGAGCCAAGACAAAAGTAAATACATATAAAGAAGCAAAAAATATAAAATTACATAATTTTCGTGTTTTGGACCAATTTGACATGGACTTGAAATACAATGTAAGATTTTGTTAGACTTGCTTTTTTTTGGACAAAGAAGCGAAAGATTCATTAAAACATAGGAACCTAGCTGTAACAAACCTCCAAACTGTCCATTACAATATGATTGTGAAACAAAAATAAGCTAAATCAATATCCGTTATGTTTTCAGATCGCATAACACATAGAATATTCAAAATTTTTAATTCTCTCGAGCAATCCAACCAACAACAGTTGTGAAACTAGTAGCATCACAATTGACCTTCACATAAGTACCATCTGTAGTCTAATGTTCAAGTCTATCAGTTACATCAACTAATATTAGAGTAACAAATACCCTAAAAATATGAACAATTTTTTATTATGAAAGGTGAGCTTTTCGATATCCACCACGGGCTCAGATTCGACGCAAGTCTTGAAAAACTACCGAAACCCGTAACAAGTCACATAAAAACATAACACATTAACATCCCAAAAAGATGGGAACGACTAACAACCTTGATAATAAGGTACTCAACAAGATCTCCTCCAAAAAGGATTAGATCTCGGTTTTATTAAAAAAATTGAAAAAAAGAAGAGAGTATGAGAGAGTCAAAGAGGAGAAGGAGAATGAAGTATTGGAAGGCGGAGAAGTGACGGATAGAACGGGAGTCAACACTAAAAAAAGAGCGAAAAGTTGCAAATATTGTACGGCAAAAAATACACTTACCCTTGTTTTTGTTAGACTTGCTTTTTGAAGTGACGAACGCACACATTGACGCTTAATCTCACATGAGCTGCGTAATACCTGATGCCAGAAAAAACAAACACACTCTACCTGATAACTCTCAATCTCGATCTAGCCCTTCCAACGCCGCTTATAGGTGTAGCTGTTGGTGGGTGTCTGCAAAACAACACCGGAAGGGGGTTTGAGCCCCGCGACGCCTCCGGCGTGAGAGTAAGATATAGCTTTTTGAAAAGATATGACTAAAAAAGGGAGAGATCTAAAATGGAGGTGAGTGTGTGTAAAAAAAATAGTGATGACTGAAAAGTGACCAACCCCTAAACAATTTATCCTAGGACTATTTATAGGCCTAGGATTAGGGTTTAGGGAAATGTACCTGTGATCCTGGCCATTCATTACCAGATGAGGAGGACGTTTATCGCTCATGGATGCTTTATACGTGTCCAGGTGAAAATTGTGGGAGAGTGTGCCAGGAATGTTCTGGCGTGTGCTTTGATTGTGCTTATCATTGACAATCATTAGCTGTCACCATCATAACTGGTCCCTAGCCATGACTCGTGCTCCACCTAGACCTGGACACTTGTGCGGGCTGTACGGTTCGGGCTGGGTCAGACACGGGTTGGGCACGCAAAACATCGACACTGAACCGGCACAGAGGATCAACGAGCCGGGCACGGGCCGGGTTGGAACCGGGATAGTGCAGCTCGTAACCGGCACTGTGACTCGTGAGCTCGTGCGAGCCTATGCAAGTGTGCGAGCCGGGCTTGCGGGTTGTGCACAGCAGACAACTATAAATATATAAGAATTATGGACTTAAATAATTGTTTTATTTTTTCATAATTATTTCATAATTATTTCAATTTTTTATTATTGAGTAAAGATAATATAAATTTTATTAATTGACTCAACTTTAAAAATTATTAATTAAGAAATGAACCACCTCGTATAGCTTAATTAATTAACTCAAATTATTAATTTTTTATATATTTATACATAACCAAAATCTAATAATTATTAATTAATAAGGTTTAATGATAGGTAAGAAGTTGAATATTTGACGCGTGTGTTATGCTACTCTGGTGCGGTCCGAGCTTGTGCGGGCTGGTCCCGCTTGGTGCGTTCGGGTTGCGTGCGGGCCGGTCTGGTACCGATTTCATTTCACTTGACTCGTTACCGACACTAATTGATTAACGACTTGTGCGAGTTTTGAATTGGCCCAGTTCGGGCCGAATAATACCGAATTTCTGTACGAACTGATCCCGGGCGAGCGGTGCAAACCCGCACAAGTGGCCACTTCTAACTCCACCTGTCCTTGTATCAATCTAGTCATGACTGCTTGATGGGTTGTAAGTCTGAGCCCAAATAAACCGGGACTAAAACCAATGCTGGGCTGGACTTAACCATGACCCAAAATAGATTGGATTGTTTATATCTTATCACTACCTGGAATCAATCATGTCAACTCATGTTGTTTGTTGTTACTAAACTACCGCTGCTACACCCAACCCAATTTGAGTTTCCGAACACAACGTAATTTAAATTTTAAAATGGACGGTTCTAAATGCAGTAAAAATTTGCTCCGTGCAGTAATCAGTAATTACTGTAATATCCCTCACTTGTTTTCTGTGTAACATTGACGATTTGATTAATACATTAAATAGATACACGTGTATTTTTCTAGATACAGTAAATAAGTGACTTAACCCTTTACTTTTGTTTTTTATATAATATAAGTGTTCCATCTACTATTTTTCCATCAGCTCAATCGGATAAGTATTATTGTTTGAATTTAGAATGAATATTTTTTGAATTTAAGAAGAATATTTATCTATTTTTTTCTTACATAATTGTATTTCATTAAATTTTTATCTAACATGGTTTACAATATTGAGTGATAAAATTGCAATTATAAGTTTTACATGAATAATATTTTACGAAAATCTTTCTAAAAAAAATAATTGAAGAATAGTTATTATTTTTAATTAAGTATGAATATTTTTAATTGAAGAATAGTTATTGTTTTGATGTAGGTGGTAGTACTTAAGGTTAGTTTTAGTAGGTTCAAGGATAAATTTTTATCTTCATTTTTTGTCTAAGGCGTAATTTTTCTGAACTGGAATTTAAATGGCTTGGAAGAATTTGAACATTTACACAACTGATCATCCCAAATTTATTAATATAATTAATATATAAATTCAGTTTACATGATTTACATATTTGTACTAATTGTACATATAAATCAATAATAATTATGATTTTAAAAAACTAAATTCTTTTAAAACATTTTTGTATGTATAATTTTTTATAAGTGATTTGAAGGTAACTGTTTGAAATTTTGTATATTATCTAAATTATTGAATTTTCTTAATATTTAACTTAAAATAATTATGATTAAAAAGTTAAAAATAACAAGCATTTATGTTAAACAAGTGTAAGTTTAAATATTCTTTGTATGTATATTTTTTTCTAAGTAATTTGAAGTTGATTATTTGAAATTTTAGTATATTAACTAAATTAATAAATTTTTTAATATATTTAACTCAAAAGAGTTAAGGTTAAAAAGTTAAAGATAATAATAATTTATGTTAAACTTGATATTATATAAAATTATTATTTGTGTGCTTGAATAATAGAATTAAAATTAAAAAATTAAAAAAATATATAATTTATGTTAAATAAGTTATTATATAAAATTATTATCCACCCAATACTCGAAGCCACTGATCTTACTTTTAATAAATGGCAATCCATTAATAAGCTATCAGGTTATTAAATGCTACTAACAAGGGTTAATGTGTAATTTTGACGATGCACGGAGTAAACTTTTACTACATTTAGTATTATGTTTTAAAATAGTACTACCTCTGTTTTAGGAGAAGTGATAGTTTATAAAATTTAAAATTCAAAACTACTTAAGTTTGACTATATATTACACATTAGTGATTTACATTTTCAAAAATTTAAAAATTAAGTGTAATAATAAATTAAATATATTTTCTAATGATAATTCTTTCATAATTTATAGACTAAGGGCCTGTTTGGATGATAAGTTCATATGAACTAATCGACTTATTTCGGGAAAAAATTTCACATTTACATATTAATTTTTAGAATTAAGTATGTAAGAATGATTAAATATTTCTTATATGCAAAAACTTACAGAAAATAAGTAACTTATTTCAGA
>PHNY01065583.1:2275-18959 GCA_003724115.2 Anethum foeniculum
AGACAAATGGAGCCTTAAAGTATTTTAAGTTGAATAAGATTGAAGGAAAATGTAACATGGAACATATGGAATATTTGTTATGTTATTGTAGTTTGTGTATCAGAAGTAGTAGGATAAATGTCAATAGCTAGAAATTGTTTGGCAGTGAATGTTTAAGTGTCTCCACCTCTGCGGAGTAATTTAGCTAAATTCATTCCGTCAAACGTGCAAGTTTAGTCGATACAGCGTAAGCTCATCAATATGTCGTCAAACACATGCAAAAATTGTTGTATTATTGGGCTTGTATCTTGTAGGAGTAGATAGCGATTTGGATTGCAGATATACAGGATTCTTGTGATTTGCTAAGACTAAATGGCTTGATTGATTTTGAGATTCTAATTTCCTTGTGCAACCAGGCTATACTTGTGGGGCAAGTAGGACAGAATCCAATTCAAAAAAAACTAAGGAGTGGGAGGACAGTGACACTGCTGTCAATAGGAACAGGAGGAATTCGGAATAATCGGAGACCTCTAGAGAATGAAGAACCAAAAGATTATGCAAATCGATGTGCAGTCCAGTGGCACCGTGTTTCGATCTATCGGGAGAAGTTAGGAGATGTTGCCGTCAAGCATGTCACTCCTGGGTCAGTATTTTAGCTTGGTATTTGTTTTTTAATCATAGTGTTAGCTCTTAGAGCTACAACTTAACTTTTTATTGTTGTATGTAACAGTTTTACTACCTAGTTGATAAATAATTCGTAGGCCTAATTTGCCGCTGCTAGTCATGGGTTGTAATTTACATGTCTTAGAAGCATTTGGTGCACATTACTTTGAGGGTGTGGTGGGGAGCAAAGAAGTAATTCATTTAGCAGCAGAGCAACCCCCACCCCCCTCCTGCAGAATTGCATTATCCATAAGATTTTGTATGAGGAAAAATTCAGAAGTATGAGCTCATGTATATATCCCAATAGGGTTGACAAGGTTTGCCCCCAATATAAGCTCATGTAATATCCCTTAGGGTTGACAAGGTTTTCCAACATATCTCCCTGGAGCTATGGTGAAGCAGAGAACATGTAACGAAACAGTCCTTTGGTTATAACTTAACGTTCTCTTATATATTTAGAGAATTGTGTTGCCCCCAAGTTTGTGAAACACTCAAAACTTGTATCATGAGCTAAATAGTCTGGCAACTATTGTTCTTTTACTGTATGCTCAGCTTTATTTCTGCTGCTTATTATTGCCATTGATGCACTTTTTACTACATTTCATCATATATAATGGCTCCCTGTGCATGCAACAATATCTATGTAGGAAACAATAGTTTCTTCCCTTTACTAATGTCATCACATTCATGTATTTCCCTGGTTTCACATAGTAGTTGTTCTAGGTTGTCTCATACTCGTAGAAACTAGGGTTCCGGATTTGTTAAATTAAGAACTCGATAGATGAAACGATAACTGGCAGAAATTTTTAAGAGATGCAAAGAACCGTAGATTGAAACTAGAGAGCAGAGATTAGTATATAGATCAGATCAGCTTCTAGCAAGAGATCCTGAATCAATTTTCTCTGTAGAGCAGATAGTAAGATAAAATAAAATAGTGGAAAAGAAAAAAAAAGTTAGCCAGTTAAATACTAAGCGTTTTTGAATGATAGTGATAGTAGTTGTAGATAATCAACACTCTAGTTTTTCCGACGTTCCACATGCCTTAAAATCATTCATTTCCTCGTAAATGTGCTGGATTTCACATCCTCTGGATCATATTATAATAATACAGAATATAACTACCAAATTTTCAATAAGGTCAAATGAATCATTATTCTTTTGATTCATTAGCTGCACTTCAGTAGATGTGAAATGGAATTAAAGACACGGGAAAGTAGAAACTGGTTTATAGCCTCGTTAGAAATTATAATCAATTCATCAGCTTTTCTTGCCCCAATTTTGACAACTTTACATCCTTTAATCAAGATCACTGCTCGTGTTACTGACTATAAGGCTAAAGCGTATCGGGCCCCTGTTTTTCTCTCTTGGAATTCAATGACCTTGACATTTGTTCTTCTTTCTCGGTGAATGAAGCCACCATATACATTGGCCCATTTCCATTTAAGCTATCCTTTTTGGTTAACAGCCAGTATTGCTGTCTTAAATTTTATTATAAGACTCTCCGTCCATATTTACCATATAGTGAGCTGTACTTGTTTTACATCTACTGCATATATTTCATTAAAATTTGATGCCTTGAGCTATGTTGCTTCTTTAGTTTCAAAATTTATTCCCTTCTAATCTTCCATTTCTCTGTCTACTTAACCCAATAAAGAATGATGGTTAATTTTTTAATATGTTGCATAAACTAAGTGAAGTGTAGAGAGTTCTGGATTGCTTATATGTGTAATGCAGATCTCTCTGTGATGCTAACACTATATTGATATTTTCTGAAATTGTTTTACAAAATTAATATTTTGCTGGTTTGTAGGTCAATCTTGTATTTGGAGGGAAATTTGGAGACCAAAGTATTTTCTGACCCAATTACTGGTCTTGTTCGTCGCATAAGAGAGGTTGCCATCCGTCAAACTGGTATAGTGTTTCTCCAGTCTTCAATTTTGTAATTCCTCACTTCCTGCCTCCCAAACTTATACAGAGCCCAACCATCGCATTCTATCTCTGTAAAGCCTTACCATTATCTGTTCATATATTTCCTTTTCTGTTATGGTTACACATGCTTCTGCTAAGGCTTGAACCCTTGATATCTTATTATTAAGTGGACAATGGTATCTGCTAGGCTCTGCCTACCCTATTTCTCTGCTTGTAATTGGCTCCAGATTCCAGACATACAATGCTTTCTGTAATGGAGAATTAAGCTTTTTGCTTATTAAACAGTCGGATACTTCAATAGAAACTTGTTTTTCTCCAGCAGATGTCCTCTGGATTAAGAAAATCAATATACGAAGACAATATGTATGTTAATGAATAACGGAAGATTAGATTTATGGAGTTTACCAAAATGGCAAACTCACCATTGCATGGAACTGACTAATATAATGATTTGCAGGTAGGCTTGTGTTCCTAGGACAAGGAAACAGCTCTCAAAAATCCCCTGTGGGCGAAGTGAAAGGAGTTGGTTACTTCTGAAATCCAGATTAAAACTTTTATAATGCGACTTGCGAAACTTGCCGTTTCTGTAATTATTGTTCGACACTACAGTACCCTTCATCTTCTGATTCTGACCATTGATATCTGGCTTTGGTTATTACCTCCTAGGAGTTATGTCTTCCCTATTATTCCTCATCTTAGTTTGATGCTGATCTCTTCTCAAGGGAAGAGATAATGAGATCATTTAGAATATATCTCATGCATTGTAATTTATTAACCTTAGTTTTGTTTTTCAGTTAATATGAATAATTATTTTCACTTCATGTTTACCACCGGAGATCTACATGAACTCTCCAGTTGGAAAACTCCCTGTGAAGTGAACTTCATTGACTATCGTTACATTCATGAAACCGAAATTTGAGTAGGCTTGAGACTTGAAGGCGCCTTAGTACAAAGTAGAAACTACAACTGTAGCAATGCACTCTCCTAGTATGAACTATGAACTACTGAAACTATGCAAATATAGTGCAGGCAATGTGGGCTATTATAGTGAAACCTGAAGACTGATGTACATGATTTTCAGAGTTTCAAGCAATCAATTGTTACTCATTTCTGGCATCTTTTCGAAACTCTTGTTTTCATTCGAACTTCGAAAATTAAGTCCTAGTTTTTATGCCTTATCTGGGAACTTGCATTTTATTTGAAATGATTAATTTCAAATGACATGATTTGAGTTGTTATTTCAAATTCTCGTATTTATACTAAAATTTGAATGTCTTTAATTTCAAATGAATTTCAAATTTAAATTTTTTCACCTATCCAAACATGTTATTTGATCATTCAGAATTTCAAATGAAATTCAAATTTTTAAACGGGCACTTAATAAATTAAAAGATTTGTTTGCCTCGCTAAATTATTACTCCTTCCGTCCCACTTGGCTCTTAACATTTGAAGAGGAGTGTTCGACACGCATTTTAAGGCTCTTATCCGGTATAGTTGCATAAATTATTTTAGAAATTTTTTTTCTCCTGAATAAAAATTAATTGTCTAAACTTTTATTTTAAAAAAAGTTTTAAAAATAAATTATAGAACTATGATAAATAAAAGTTTTAAAATGCATGTCGATCGTTCTGTTTCAAATGTTAAGAACCTATTAGGACGCTATTGGACGAAGGAAGTACTAGTTGGACATGACAATTTTGGTATACGACACGTGAACCCGGTACGAAACGACACGAATAATTAGTGTCTGGGTGCGAAAATTTGGTACACGAACACGAAAAAACACGAATTTAATTAGTGTTGGGTTTGGTTTTCCGAATAGGTACACGAAACGGAACAAAAGTACACGGAATAAATAAATAATTTTTTTAAGAAAGAATATAATATTTATAATATAATTTATACATCTTATCTTTTACTGAATACACAAAATACAAATAACATATTCTATTTTTATATAACTTATAGAAATATTATATACTTATATTTGACTATCTTATTACATCTTATTGTACTTACAAGTAGACCTGGTAAAATGGGTCTGGATCCGAAGAACCGAATCAAAATTCATGCAACCAAGATCCGATCCGAGATCCGAATCATATAATCTGATAATGATCCGAAAATCAATTTAAACCGATCCGAAAATTATCCGAACCGAAAATTTAACCGAAAATTATCCGAAATACTAGATCCAATTATAACTTGGAACCGAGTATAACCGAATCATATATTATCAGAACCGAATATGACCCGAAGTACGCGATCCAATATAAATCCGAATTAGAAAAATGATAGAATTGAGTTCAGTTTTGTTATTATAGTTTAACGAGATATCACTTATTGTCCATGTACATTAATCGTTAAGAAAATTCTCTATTTATTATCAAAATTCATACTTATAACTATTTTATGTTTATGATAACATAATTATTTAATCTTAATTTTTTAAAAAGTACCTTATATTATATTAAAAATAATATGTTTAATAAATATATATATATATATATATATATATATATATATATATTTAAAGTCTTATAAATTGAAAAACTGATCCGAAAAATATCTGAACTGAATTTTGTCCGATCTTAATCCGAATTTCATCCGAAATAGACCCGAACCGAATCACATCCGATCCGATACGATCCGAACGGTCTTCAAATATATCATAATCCGAAAGTGAATCCGATCCGAAATTGATCCGATCCGAAACCGATCCGGTTATCCGAATTGCCAAGTCTGCTTACAAGAATATTTTCACTCGTTTTATTTTATCTTATTGTAATACTATAGTCAAATATAAATATATAATATTTTTATAAGTTATATAAAAATAAAATATGTTATTTGTATTTGGTGTATTAAGTAAAAGATAAGATGTATAAATTATATTATAAATATTATATATTTTTAAAATTTATTTATTTATTTATTCCGTGTACTTTTGTTTCGTGTCGTGTACGTATATCGGAAAATCAAACCCAACACTAATTAAATTCGTATTTTTTGTGTTCGTGTACTTTCGTGTTAGTGTACCAAAATTTCACACCCAAACACTAATTATTCGTATCGTTTTATACCGTATTCACGTGTCATATACCAAAATTGTCCTGTCTAATCAAACTACATACTCCTCTTCCCAACGAAAGGGATGGCCTGGAGCAACTCCAATATTCTAATATGTTTCTCAAAAATATTATTATAAAAATGAAACTTAATATTTTAGGATATTTTATTGAATATTAATTTTAACAACTTTTTTTTTATATATGCATCTTAGTATTATTATATATAAACTGTAAATATATATTTGGAGTAAAAAAGGGGAGATAAATGAATATTTTTTTTATTAAATTAAGATAAAGAATCCTTTTAATTATTTATAAATAAGGCATCAAAAAAGAATGCTAACATTTTAAGGAAACACTAAGATAGTTATCATGTTAGAGCTCTAATTTATAATACATTTCTTAAATTTTAGTTTAGGATCTTATATTAGTTAACCTACCGGAATTCCTCTTAAAAAGTTAAGATGTTCCGCTCATACCTTATTTATTTATAAGTAACCACAAGTCATTTCTTTTCTTTTTAATAATAATAAAATATTAATTTCTCTTGCATACGTCACTTCAAATATATAGCTAATGTTTAAATATAATAATACTAGGATTCAAATATAAAGAATATTGTTGGAGTTGACCTTCAATAAAATGTGTTAAATCAATAGGATTCATTATTTAATAATATTTTAAGGGAATATGTTAAAACTCCCTTAAGAGTTGCTAAGATGATACTTGATGCACTGTATAAATGATATATTGATTTACAGAAAGCCTCGAGTTTTCTTCAACCTAGTACTAAGCAGTCGCAAAGTTGTCTGTCACAGTATTCGAATATTTGCAATGTAGTTGATTCGAATCATCTAATAATCTTTTAATACAACGAACATAAGATTAGAACCGAGTACATGATATAACCTTCATCATTATATACCTTACCTTGTGCACTACTATTTTATAGTTAACCAAAGAGTAAGAACTAGAAATCGACTATGTCTGTAACAGGCATGTAGGTCCTTGGTCATCGTTCAATCAAGTTCCAATTATTCGAACGGCAGTTATTAGATTTATGTTGATGATGATCACGAGTCAGGATTGTGATGTCTATTTGTACTTTAGTTTGTAGACTGCAATATTAGGACATCAATATCAAAGTCTATATAAGCTTGGTTGCTTAAAATATATAGAATGAATCTTCCTGTTTCGGCTGTTCCGCTTTTTAATTCATCAGTGTTAAACCTACACCTGCATAATCTCTTTAGCTATAATGGATATTCAGTTTCCATTGTATTTCTTTTCTTTGCTCCTCGTCCTCTTTGTATTTTTAGGAAAGAGAACTACCAAGACTGCTCAAAAGTTACCTCCAGGTCCCCGAAAACTACCTATTATCGGAAATATTCATAAATTAGGAGGAGAAGTACAACACCGTGTAATTACCGACTTGTCCAAGAAATTTGGCCCGATCATGCACTTGCAACTTGCTGAAATCTCCGTCATTGTTGTGTCATCATCTTCATTAGCTAACGAAGTATTGAAAACTCATGATCTTGCATTTGCGGATCGTGCACAACTCCAACTAAGCAAGATAATTTTGGAGGGTTGTAAAGATGTTGCATATAGTAGGTACGATGATTACTGGAGGCAAATGAAAAAGATATGTAAGGTTGAGCTTCTCACTGTCAACAAAGTCAGTTCGTTTCGATCTATTCGTGAAGACGAGGCGTGGAATCTTGTTGAATCTATTAAGAATTCTTTGGATTCTCCCATCAATCTCACTTACAAGTTCACTTCACTGTCTAATTCTATAGCATGTCGTGCGGCCATTGGAGAAAGAAGCAAGTATCAAGATGAGTTGGTTCACTTGATTGAATCAATGGCAGCTTCGGGAGGAGGCTTTGATATTGCTGACTTGTTTCCTTCTTATAAATTTCTTCATGCTTTTAGTGGATTGAAATCTAAACTGATCAAGCTTCGGAGTCGGGTTGATGTAATTTTCTATAACATCATTAAAGAGCATAAAGAAAAACGGGCCAAGGCAAAAGACAGTAATGGCAGTGTAGTTGGGGACGAAGATTTGGTCGACGTTCTTTTGAGACTCCAAGAGGAAGGCAGCTTTCAGTTCCCCATCACCTCTAGTGACATTAAAGGCATCATTATTGTAAGTACTATTCATCTAAATAACTTTTGACAGTCGCCTTGAATTTGATCGATAACCTGTTTAGGCACTACAAAGTCTTTTACAAAATGGTTCTTTCTAACCGTTTAAGCCCTTAAGACAATGTTTTAGGTGTCTGCTTAAGGTTATGACTCGAATTATGAATAGAAGGATTACACTCTAGAGTGCCATTTATAAGGATTACGCTCTAGAGTGCCATTTGACCTGTGCTTAGATCCCCTTAACATATCTAGAACTCTAGGTGGTACACACTTTCAGAAAACAAAATTAAGGATGGGCAAGGTGTATGCAAAAAGATAGCCTAGTAATAAAGGTCTATTCCATGCCTTTGAATCCTCACAAGGAGCAGGGGACCTCCGCTTGCATTTTCAAGGAATAAGTATAAGCATTTTCTCTAACCATTAATATATTTGTGGTGATCTGCAGGATATGCTTGCGGCTGGGACTGACACTGCTGCGGCTACACTTGATTGGGCTATGTCCGAGTTGGTAAGAAAGCCTAAAGTGATGGAGAAGGCACAAGCCGAAGTAAGAAAAGCCTTTAAGGGCAAGACAAGAGTACAAGAAGTTGATCTTCAAGATCTAACTTACCTAAAACTTGTAATCAAAGAAACTCTGAGGCTACATCCACCAGCTCCTATGTTACTTCCTAGAGAATGCCGAGAACAATGTGAAGTAGAAGGATACACTATTCCTGTAGGAAGCAAACTCTTTGTTAATGCATGGGCAATTAATAGGGATCCTGAATACTGGCCAAATCCCGACAGTTTTGAACCCGAGAAATTTGAGAACAAATGTATTGATTACAGTGGCACAAATATGAATTATATTCCGTTTGGAGCAGGTAGGAGATCATGCCCTGGCATCACATTTGGTGTAGCCACTATGGAGTTACCTCTTGCTCTGCTATTGTATCATTTCGATTGGAAATTGGCGAATGGATTGAAACCAGAAGATTTGGACATGAATGAAGTCTTGGGAGCTAGTCTGAAGAGAAAAACTAGCTTAATTTTGACTGCGATTTCTTCTACTTCAAATGACTCTAGTTGAAAGTTAATCCTTGATTTTCAAGTGGATTAGTCATTTATGTTTCTATTAACATGCTCTTACTATATATTGACCGCAAAAAACAGTCCAGTTTAGATATATGTGAGGTAAATTCTAGGTTTTTTACTAAAATAGTAGGAGCAAATGGAAGAAAAGATGTACATTTTTTAATCACACAAATCAAGACTTGTATACATTTTGATATGCTGTACATCATGAGAATAGGAGATTCTTGATTTAATCCACATTTATTGAAAGAACACTTAAATATATATATATTGTATAAATCTAGCGCTTAGTTAATTTCCCAGAGCTAAAAGGAGTGGTAAACATAAGCACCAAGTCCCAGAATCACCATAACAGCAGCACCCATATTCACCACCGATTTCTTTTCTTCACTTATCCGCCTGCCAAGACTCTTCATTGCTAGCTTCAAATCCACTTCATCAGTTTTCTCAACAATCTTATTACTCACCTTTTCATCATTCTCATTTTGTTCTCTCACCTTTGTGTGAACATCCTCGACCTTTTCAGTGCTACCTCTTTTGCCGACACCATTTTGATGCTTTTCGCCTTCCTTCTTCTTAGTCTTTTTGTTCTTCACATCATTCTTTCCCTTCATAACCTCTTCATTTATGGTACCTTTCCCGGTGGCTAAAGTTGGAAGAAGAGGAGTTTTATCATCAACAACAAGTGGAGGCCTTCTAGGCTGCTTTGGTAAGTCAGCATCGATATTTGATGCCTCTGCAGGTTTTGGAGGGCTCGGTGTCTGGAATCTACTTCTTTCTGGCTCTTTTAATTCGGGACTTGGTAATGCAGGGGTACGAGGAATAGCTGATTTAGTTGTTTGAGAAGTTGGCTCTTTTAATACCGGAGTTGGCAATGCAGGTTTGTGAGGAATGGCTGCTTGAGTTGTTTGAGAAGTTGGCTCTTTCTTGTCTTGTGTTTGTGAAGGTGCTGATGTTGGATAATTAGGTTGGCTTGCTTTAGGTTTCTCAGTCGTCGTCGTCATCGTAGCAGTATTGGCAATTCGGGGAAATGTAATGGTTAAAATTCCACCCTCAAATTTGGCACGGGTTGCTTTGATGATACAATCTTTTGGGATTTTAAAATCCTCTTGGAAACGGCTCGACTTGTTACCACCAAGTGGACGTTCTCCTGTGACCCTAAGAACATTTCCTGGTTCTGTTGTAACCCTAATGTTTTGTTTCAGAAAATCTGTAAATAAAGCAGATAATTATATCATTGCTACGTCAAAAATAAAATCAGTTAATTATATAACTAAAGCTACTGTAAAGTGGGAAAAATAAAGGGTGAATAGACATATGAAATGAAGATTTCAAAGATAAAACTTCATTTCATACCTTTCCTAGATAAAAAAAAGGTAAAATTTTATTGAAAAAAAATTTAAATATTTTAGAAGAATCTATGCGCTTGTTGCAATAAATATAGAGTATAATTAATCCTGTAAAAAAATAAATAAATTAGTCCTATATGTTTGAAAGAGGGGCACTGTTTTTCTATCTATATATTCTTTATTTTTTTCATGACTTCACAGTATACTTAATTTACATACCAGGGAGAAATATAAGCAGAACATCAGATTCTTTCTCCTGTTTCCACTCGGAGCTGGGAGTAAATTTTTCATAAAACCTAGGAACAGAGGCAGAAGGGCGATTGTAGCCGAAACCTCTAGGTCCTCTTGGTGTTGCCATTTCTTCTTCTTATTTTTTTTTTTAAAAAAAGAGATCAGTTCTATTCACTTGGAAATAAGAGATGAAGGTTTAATAGCAATGGTAGGTTTCTGTAATATTACATTTCATAGCTACAAATATATAGATGTAAACACATTAAACATGTTACAATGTGAACTCAGGCAAGATGATGGATTGTCAATTTGGTTCTAGTAAAATGATGGTTGGGGGCAAAGCTTAATGTTGCCTTTCCTATTATCCAAACTATACCATTTTGGTTTCTTAATAGGCTTCTCTCTTTATTGTAATGGCATGCCTTCGTGCATGGATAAAGTTGGAAATTCTTTATCTGGTCTGCACTCAAAACTTGTTATTATCCAAGTAGCAAGGACAAACGCCAAAAGATTTTGTGGAGCTGCCAAACATAGTAGCAGCTCGGGGTCATGCACCAAATGGTGTGATATATACGAAACTAATTAACTAAAGTGACCAGAGAACTGATCTTTGCTTACATTTAACTACCGAGTCCTACCTTAGTAAAATTACATCTAGTTAATATGGTAAAAGCTCCGGCAACAGTGGATAAATATATTACTTTCAATCATAAATCAAAATATGTCAATTACACTTCTCTGGTCAGGAAAAGAACATTATGTAACATAGTATGTATAACTAAATCAGGCGGATCAGTATGCACAGCAACAAAGTAATATGTACTCAAATATTGGACGATCTCGATATTTTCCTTAGACGAGCCAGTATCAAGTGGGGCATCTTGTAGCAGAGAGAAAGGGAGGTCCCAAACCGAGACAAAACTCACCAAAATTTAAATTAATTTCCTGCTTCAAGTTGTTGCGACTCAATTAGATCTTCAACCGAATATTCTTGTTCAAACCCAAGATAGCAATCTGATACTAGGATCAGTTTCATTCCCTAAAATGAAAAATAAAATAAAATAAAATTAGAGTGAACTCTGGAGAGACTTGAATAAACTGAGAGAACACATTTTAATCAGAATGACATGATATTTAAGCACTATATGGACCACTTAAAAAATGACTCTAACATGACTTGCTAGCTGCCCTTCATACTTGACCAGTTGAAAACGAGATAGGTTATGTATATGTACCAACCAATAATCTGTATAAATGACCTTGGATTTTACTTTATTAGTAACATGCCTTTTACAAATACATGTAAGAAGTTGTCTTACTAGTACATATTTAAAAGATAGCGTTAAGCAAGATGAAATAAACCAAAAGAATGATCTCTACATATAACTATATAGAGAAAGGAGAGAGAAAAAGGACAATCCACGCACAAAACGAGAATATATGTTAACAAAAAAAATTAAAATTGGGCAGTTGGGTGTATACATCATCATTGTTCCTTTAAAAATGTGTACTGACCTTGAGAGTATATGCAGTTGATGGCAACTTCATGTGAGTGACCAACCGGTCAGAAAAAGAAACGTGTTTCACAGCATATAATTCAGCGGTTGAAGTATTACCAAGAATCAGCCACCATGCTTCTTCTTTGACCTAAGCAAAACAACATAATGAGCATAACTGTACTTGCAAATGAATGACTACCAAAGAGAATCATCTTTACCTTTGGAAATCGAGGGGTAAATGCTCGGGATGATTTGTAGTTGAGGTTTGTTTTTTCCAGTCTAACATTCAGACTTGGTAAGCATACACTGTTGGGCTCTCTTCTCGGACTCTTTAGCTTCACTTGAACATTGGGAAAATTCTGTAGATCCTGAACAAATGTAAACAACGCATAAATGATACTGTATCAGTTGAAATCACAACGTGAAGGGCATCATCTGTCTCTAACCCAGGAAAATGTAAGGAAAGATAAACAATTCAATGATCTCTTAGACATGCTTTGCTAAATGCGCACAATTTAAATGTTGTTCCTAATCAAGACAAAAGGTACCACACACCAAAATCTTCACTAATTCAAGTCTGTAGATATCTACTCCCAGTGTCAGAAGTTAAATCCTGGCCATCCCACCCCTTGTAAATTTTATACTAAATTTGTTGCCTCCACTACACCCATTCATTCCCCTATTAAATTTTACACTAATTTGTTGCAATAATGGTTGGTAATAAGGGGTTAAGGATTCAAGCTCAGAGTTTATTGTGCACGTGAGAGTATAAAAATTTCCGTTAGTACCTTCACCAAAAGCATTTGGACTACAATTATTTGCCTTGGCAATTTATCAAAATAAAATGATAGTGTCATATTATCAATATGAACATACTACAAGTTTCGTGCTTGTCCCAAAGGAGCCACTGTAAGTGAGAAATTATGCATTCACATTCAAAAGAGTCAGAAGTCATCAACTGCAGGTACATGGAAGATACCCAAAAAATAAATATTCATTCCCACCTGATATAGCCTTGATGCAGAACTTCCAACAAGAGACTGCAGGTTATTCTTGGAAAGAACCAGTAGTTGCTGAACAGTTGAGATGCTATTTTTGAGTAGCAAATTGAGAAGATCGTCAGTCATATGCGGCAACATCCACAAATGAGAATCTCTGTTAAACCATAAACCCTGGTACGCAAGGACAAATAAAAAATGATCATTAAAGAAGGTAAATAAAGAGTTTATCCATGTTCATAAAATATTAAATATCCAAATCTAAAGGTAGTCGAAACACAGGGCACTGTCGTAAGAAGGCGGTTGTGAATCATAAGTGGAGCAAAACATGCATGATAGGATAATGATAGAGGAATTGGAAAAAAAAGACTTGGAAGAACAAGAAGACAGAACAGATGTGGAGGGAAAAAACTCAGAGATGTGCATGCCACGTCAAAACGATGAAGAAAGAGAAGATCCACACACACACACACACACACACACACACACACATATGCGCATTTCATTACATATTAATTCAGTTTTCCCGATCATCCAGATAATAACCATATAAATGTTAAAGAGCCTACTGGAGGCAGGGACGTGTGATTATTTGAATTCATGCAATTGACTGTTTCCAATTTTTTTAGAAAGAAAAAAAAATTAACTTATAATCACAAGTATTAGTGCATGCAAAATAATAACTAGAAACTCAGTCTTTCCGTATCAAGCAATATCTATACACCACATTCATCAAAGATCAGTAAGCAATTACAATTTGGAATACCTGCATGACCATTTGCATAAGACGCATACAGGTAATTGTACTTGAAAGCCATCCACTATTGGCACAAATATCTATCATGGCTCGAATGATACGTATACTTTGATCCAACACAGACTTCAAGTCTGTAATGTAGTCACTAATCGGCAATTCCAATTGAGAAAAGTGTGCCTAACCGCATTTTCGTGGTAATAATACAAATATTAGAGGTGAGTTACAGAAATTAATTTTTTTTAATTAAATTAAAATCAGTCCAAAATGCACCCCTATATGATACCTGGAAAAGTAAATTGGCTTTAACATGCGGGTCATCAAGAGAATTCTGATCCACCTCGTAAGGAACTTTCTGTGACAATGCTTCATTGAAATTTTCCTAAGACCAAGAGATAGTAATGTGAGACTGATTGAACATGATCAGATCAAAAACTGACAGAATATACTGCAATATCAATTATAACACACAGAAATTATTACAATTTACGCAAGATTAATGTAGCACGTGAACATAAATATATCAATAATTGGATTCTATGATGAGATTTATAAAATATTCTCCTTTTTAAAACCAACAAAGCATTTGCTGTGAGATAGTCTTGTGACCTAACAGCGCTGTAAACCATTATATCTTAGGTACCCAGTATTCCCTCAGGTGATTTAGACCTAAATTTCCCCAAGGGCTAATAAAAAAGTATCATTGAAGACCACCAGAAAAAGTAGAGAACCTGCAATACATGTCTATTCAGAAGCTACTACGCACACAAAAAAAGAAAAAAAAAAGAAAAAAAAAAAAAGAGCAAACTCTTTTCTTGGACTGATTATAGCAGTACAGCTGGAAAAGAAAGACAACCGAAATCAAGTAATGAATCACTAGATTATTTGACTATAGTCTAAGTAACTCAGAAAGCCTTACTTGCAGCCTTGTAATTGCTAAATTATTCTGAATTATGTCCAGGTTTGCTAAAAGCTATATACAGTAACACAAAATCCAAATATAAATGAACAAGTAATCTTTACTACTTGCAAAACCACTAATGAAGAACAAATTTGATTTTGCATAAGTGCGACAATCTACACAACATATAAAAAAATTTAAACACACACACACACATATATATATATATGTATATATATTTGAGCTTCTTGTGGCATAGAAATATTACATTTCAGGACACCAACAGTAGGGATATACCTCATTATGTCTCACAGGAAGCTCATCGTATTCTGAGGCACCAGATAGTATGAGAAGAAAAACCTATGACACAACAATTATTTTAACATACCTCGGGGGCATGAAGCATATGTATATACATATAAGAGAAGGATAAAAGGTGTACATTTATGAGCAGAAAGGTTTATACTTACTTCTAAAGATGTATCTGGACCTATATTTGAACCAAACATTGATACTGTCATATATTTAAGGTAGTATTGGGATGCCATAGAACCTAGCATAGTAGGAGCCACACTATCTTCAGTAATTTTGATGCAACCGGCGTCTTCCAAATCCTCAAATGTGTTCTGCACTAAGCTGAACAGAAGGAAAAACAAGAAACATTAAAGAGGACATCATAACAAACTTCAGTCCAACTACATAATACAAGGAATCTATAGTATTACCTTGACAAGTACGAACTCAAAGTTCCATGTTCAGTACCCTCTAAGCCATAATAAGCCGGATTGACCGTCTGTAACATAGATATGAACAGTTTCAGAAAAGAGTAAGAGCAATTCAGCACAGCCATATTCTGGCTATTACATATGAACGGTACCCAAAAAAAAAGTTCATCATGAATTCATAACCTAAAGTTAGAATTAAATTTCCACTTAATTATGCAGCATATTAAAGTCCACTTAATTGTCAAATGACATCTTTATAATTGTGCACAAAGAAGCCATGTAATAGTTTTTTAATACAAACAAGGACATATATTAGTAGCAATATACCTTATGATCAGATATAAATTATCAGCTGATACTCCCTATATAATTTTATAAAAACAGACATATTATGCTTCATACAGTAATTGTATTGAGATCAAGAAAATAGTACCAATCTGCGGAATAGGTAAGTCCAAGTGAGATAGTGCACGGCATCTTCTTTATGGGATATTGTCCCAGAAACTATTTCTGCATTCATGTGATCATGCAGCTGCTCTCTCAGACTACTCTCAACTGGAAATGGCTCATAGAGAAACTGCATAAACCAAAAGATTCATCAATAACCGAGTATAACACAGCGAAATTACTTGTATGTATATTCAAGTACATTCACTTATGCATTACCTTCTTGTAAAAGCTCTTTTTGGGTTCATGAACAAGAATGACAGCTTTCCCATGCTGATCATACTGTGGGCGACCTGCTCGACCCATCATCTGCAGTATATCTGTGATAGGAAAATCAACATATCGCTTGGTTTTTGCATCATAGAACTCTGTTCCCTGTATTAGAAAAGACGATGGTATAATATATTATTGGTACATCAAGATTAAAATTAGAGAGTAAAAACTTTGCAACAAGTGGTAATATGCAATATCCACCAAGGATTCTATTACTGTACACAACATGAACAATTGCACGAAGAGCATAAGGAACTCGACACAAGCCCCAGTGCAGTATCAAACATTCGTAAGAAAATTGTGCCATGAACAGCGCTTTTCCCCTTAAATGCTCCCAAAGCTTGTATATTGTGTCCAATAATAATCTTTTAAATGGAACTTTTTCAATTACAAATTTTTAGACTTTATTACTGAAGTTTTGTATAGATATATCTTTGAGATATGTCTATACAAAACTTCATGGTATCAGAGCTATGGTAGTCAGTTTTTTTTTTCAGAAAAATTCTGAGCTTCACTTTACGCTTGGGCTCAGTTTTTCTTCAATCTCGCTCCAAAAATAACATAATTCTGGTTGCTCCAACCACAATTTTCATATAAATGGCTCTTAATTCAGCCACTCTCATTTATCAATCAACTACTTCTA